>JARJHM010000474.1:0-247921 GCA_033356055.1 Carex pumila | reverse complement strand
AACAATATATCAACGTGCAGTGAACCTTGCACCCTTTAAATTAATGTTGTGTAGATATAATAGTGCATCTGTTCAATAGCGCCATATGCATGAATCCAATCATTGACAGGCACCTTTTAATTAAGCCAACCTTTATGCCTCTGTCAACGCATCTGTTGACTTGCGTTATATATCAGTATGCACCTTTTAATAGCATCTTTTAATTAAGCCTTTATGCCATGCATGGTTTAATTAAGCCTATAGGCCATTTAAATTAAGGCCTAATTAAATGGGCTATTAACGGCATGGTTTAAATGGCTTGTTTTATTTGGGCCACTTAATTATTTGCTTACATTCTCCCACTTGGTCCATTATAAAACTTTATGACATTACAACATTCATAAGGTGCACAATAATATTGTATGTCTTTATATTTCATAAATTCTAAAATCATAATATTTATACTTAAGCAAAATTAATACGAGTCATGGCGGTTGCTAATAATATTTGTTACTAACTTCCTTCCATGTACTACAATATCAATTCTAACTTAAACATAAACCATAATGGTATACTTTAGGATCCACGTTAATTGTCTAATTTATATTAGACAAATTCCTATTAATAGAAAACAATTATATATATATATATATACTTAAATAAATAGGAATTATATTTGAAACAATCAATCAACAATAATATCATAAATAATCATTCATCTATAATATAAGTTTAATTACAACAATCATTTATCACAGATAACTATTCCCATTCTTTCGACATGTTCATGAAATATCTTGGGTGGTAATCCTTTCGTCAAAGGATCAGGTATCATCATCTCTGTGCTTATATGTTGTATTGTTATTGTTTGTTTCTGTACTTCTTCTTTCACGGCAAAGTACTTAATCTCCATGTGTTTGGCACCTTTGGAGTACTTGTCGTTTTTGCTAAAGAAGACTGCTGCAGAATTATCACAATAAATTTTCAGCGGCTTGGCAATACTGTCGACAATTCCAAGTCCTGAAATAAAGTTTCACAGCCACAATCCTTGTACCATGGCTTCAAAACATGCCACGAACTCGGCTTCCATAGTGGATGCAGCAATTACTGTCTGCTTTGCACTTTTCCATGAGATTGCTCTGCCGGCTAGAAGATACACATATCCGCAAGTGGATTTTCGTGTATCACAACACCCGGCATAGTCTGAATCTGAATAACCAACTGTCTCTAAGTTGTTTGATCTCCTATACGTCAACATGTGATCTTTAGTACCTTGAAGATATCGTAAAACTTTCTTTGCTGCCTTCCAATGTTCTATTCCAGGATTGCTTTGATAACGTCCAAGCATTCCTACAGCAAAACTGATATCTGGTCTTGTACAAGTTTGTGCATACATTAAACTACCCACAATGGAAGCATAAGGAATATCATTCATTTCTTCCTTTTCCAATTCGTTTTTAGGACATTGATATAAACCAAATTTATCCCCTTTCTGAATCGGTACCTTACCAGCTGAACATTTCTCCATCTTAAATCTCTCGAGAATCTTGTTAATATATGCTTTCTGAGACAAACCTAACAAACCTTGTGATCGATCACGAAATATTTCTATTCCTATCACATAGTTTGCCTCACCCATATCTTTCATTTCAAAATTTTTCGAGAGAAAATTCTTGGTGCTTTTCATCATACCAAGATCGTTAGTCGCAAGTAAAATATTGTCAACATATAGTACTAGAAACATTATCTTACTCCCACTGACCTTCAAGTATATACAACGATCAATAATATTTTCTTTAAAACCAAAAGAAATAATCACATTATTGAACTTGAGATACCATTGTCGTGATGCTTGTTTCAGCCCATATATCGACTTTTTCAATTTGTAAACCATATCTTTTCCCCCAATTGAAAAGCCCTCGGGCTGATCCATGTAGACTTCCTCTTCGAGTTCTCCATTCAGAAAAGCAGTTTTAACGTCCATTTGGTGTAACTCAAGATCGTAATGAGCCACTAAAGCCATGATGATACACAAAGAATCTTTCTTAGAGACGGGCGAAAATGTCTCTTTATAATCAATGCCGTCTTTCTGAGTGAAACCTTTGGCAACCAGTCTAGCTTTATATCGTTCAATTTTGCCTTTTGAGTCACGTTTGATCTTAAAGATCCATTTACATCCAACTCGCTTGGAATTGTGAGGCAATTTGACGAGATCCCAGACTTGATTTTGTTCCATTGATTTTAACTCGTCTTTCATGGCATCAATCCATTTATTGGATTCTTCACATTCAATAGCTTTCTTGTATGAAACCGGATCATCAATTGCAGAATCAATTTTAGATTCTTGTAGATAAACTAAATAATCGTCAGATATAGCCGATCTCCGTTCACGGGTAGACCTTCTTAATGGCATATCATTTGGTTCAACTACATCATCAACAACGATGTTATCAATCGGAATGTTCTCAGTAGCAGTTGGTTGTTCTGGAACAGTCGGATGAAGTACTTTCGAAACAACTGTCGGAACAACTACTTTCGAAATAACAGACAAAGGAACAGTAACTTGTTCTGTAATTTCTTGAAGATCAGAATTACACTTGATCAGAACTACTTGCACTGACTTCAGCATTCTCGATGAAACGTGCATTTCCGGATTCAACAATTCTCGTGCTATGATTCGGACAGTAAAATCTGAAACCTTTGGATTTCTCTGGATATCCAATAAAGAATCCACTAACAGTTCTGAAATCCAATTTCTTTTCGTGTGGGTTATCAAACGTACCTCCGCAGGGCAACCCCATACATGTATATGACGCAAACTTGGTTTCCTTCCCGTCCACAGTTCGAAAGGAGTCCTTTCTACTGCCTTACTTGGAACCCGGTTTAGTAAATACATGGCGGTCTTAAGTGCATACATCCACAAGGATTTAGGCATAGTTGAGTGACTGATCATACTCGAACCATATCCATAAGTGTTCTGTTACGACGTTCAGCAACACCATTTTGTTGTGGTGTGCCGGGCATAGTGTATTGCGCACATTGATAGGCCTAAATTATATACATATTCGATCTGATTTTTATCACGAAATAACACCAAATATCTTGTATTTTGAATATAAAGTGAATAGATTACACCTAGGATCAAGTTACTGCGTTTGCTTGGTTTTAACTTACAGGAAATGAAGAAAAATGAAGAAAAATCGAACAAAAATGCCCACTGCGAACACACGGTTTGGAATATGGCCAAAATAAGTACTTAGATGGATTTCTGGACGCGCGCCAATTTTAAAAAGGTATAATAAGCTATACATCAAAATCCGTGCGGATGCACGGATCTCGATGCAGCTGCACTCTGGTACTGTGAGGACGCAGTGCGGATCCCAGTGCAGATTGTGAGGACGCAGTGCGGATCTCAGCGCGGATGACACTGTAGCAGTGCGGATGGTACTGTAGCAATGCGGATTGCAGTGCGGACGCACTGTAGCAGTCAGCCAAAAATAGAGTCTGAACTTAAAACGGTCATAACTTTTGACTTGTAACTCCGATTAAGGCTTATGACCACTTTTTGGAAAGCTAGCGAGAAGATCTACAACATGAGAAACTAAAAACTAAAATTTTTCTCAGTGCGGATCAGCCCACCCGCAGTGCGGCTCGAAGAACCCGCACTGGACCCGCAGAAAGCCAAAATTGCACGTTTTTGACAGTTTTTCTATTTTTGGTGCATCATGGATGCGTTTTGACAGCCACATGTGGACAAGACAATCCTGAAAAACAATCCAAATATAACACCCACTAACTCCACTTCCTTGGCTCTTAATTGGACATGATCCTTGGCTATAAAAGAGGGGATCTCATCTCATCTCATATCATCTCTTCACATCCCTCTCTATATCATCTCTTCCCATTCATCATCCCTCATTTTTTCATTCTCTCTCTACACACACACACAATTCTTAGCAATAAATTCTGGAGAAAAGGAAAGCTTTCAGCGAAGGAGAAGAAGGGTTTCCTGAGCAAGAAGTCGGCAAGATAGAGGTTTTTGATTTGTCAAAGGGTGTAATTACTTCCTTTATTTCATTTCTTCTTACTTTGCCAATTTTTGTAATGGATCTCTCCATGAGGGAGTAGATCTCTCTCTAGGGGTTTAGGTCAATGCATGAACTTGTTTAATTTTATTTTATTCGGTTATTTGTTTTTATTATGATTGTTTTATGGGATTTGATTGTTAATTTCTGTGATTTAATAATTTGTGTTAATTACATAGTTAGTACTTGAATTGTAGTATCCCGTTTTGAATTCGAAAGAACCAAAATTGACTGTGATCAATAGGATAGTACCAAACTATGAATGCAAATACCTTAGGTTTAGGTTAAGATTGTAACCAATTTAATCTAAGCCGGAACTATAGAAATTAAGGTTAGGAATTTGGTGAAGAACCTAATCGTGAAGTCAAACCCTAATTAGGACATCTCAATTCAAATCGGGTATTGGTATGATGGACTTAATTGCGAAGTACCAATATTTGAGGAGAGGAGAGACTAACAAGAGCTTATAGGTCTAGGTAGCTAGGGTGGGGAACTTCATTGAGAAGTTCGAGTTACCTAGGCACGTTATTAATTTACGAAAGTAACCCTTAATAACATATTAGGTTAGAAACCTCGTCAAATCATACATGAATTCAAACAAATACCGAATTAATAGAGTTAGCAAGGAATTGTAGACCAAAGACCCCTAGATCTCTAAATCTTGAAAGCAAATCAATTCCTTTCTTTTACTTTTATTTACAATTATTGGTTCAAACTCCTTTCTTTTGGGTATTGAACCCAACCTTAGGAATTGTTAGAACAAACCCCCCAATTTACTTTTATTGCACTTTACTTTATTTTATTTTCTGAAATTTATTACTAAAGTTTGAACTAAGTTTTTATCGTACTCCCTGTGGATTAATACCTAAAATACTACTTTGATAGAATTGTGCACTTGCAATTTAACTCAAACGCGTGTTAAAGGTTTAAAAGGTACATCTTATTGTACTGAAACTTTGTGCATACGCTTTTGCGCGCATCACACATATACCACGTTTTTCTAAGAACTTAGCAAAAGGTCCAGGATTTTGTCCTGATTCATCATATCTACCATAAAATTCCCCACCGCGATCAGATCGAATGATTTTCACTTGTTTTTCTAACTGTCTTTCAACCTCATTTATAAACACCTCAAGTGCATCAATAGATTGTGACTTCTCATTTAGAAGATAAACAAACCCATAACGTGAAAAATCATCGATGAAGGTGATGAAATACTTTTCTTTATTAAAGGAGGGAACATCAAATGGTCCACAAATATCCGTATGAATTATTTCTAGAAGTTGAGAGCTACGAGTGGCACCTTTCTTTGTATGTTTCGTCTGTTTTCCTTTTATACAGTCGATACATACACCTAAGTCAGTAAAATCCAAGTTTGGAAGAACTTCAGACTTTACTAAACGTTGCATTCTTTCTTTGGATATATGACCCAATCTTTTGTGCCACAAGTACGCTGACTTTTCATCATTCATATTTCTTTTCATTCCAATAGTATTGTTCACTATAATCAGAGATTCTACATAAGAATTATCTAACTCTAATTTATATAATCCATCAATCAAATTGCCACAACCAATCATGCAATTATTTGTATATAAACTAAAGCATTTAGATCCAAATTTAAATACATAGCCACAATCATCCAACTTAGATACAGATAATAAGTTGCGAGAAAATAAAGGTACATATAATGTATCATACAAATCGACAATATTGCCAGAACTTAATATAAGTCGGTATGTACCGACTCCTTCGACTGGCACCTTGTCTTTATTGCCCATAATTACATATCTTTCACTTTGTTGTCTTTGGCTTGTGGTTTGGATCGTAAGAAATCCCTGTAAGTTGTTTGAAATATGAGTTGTAGAGCCTGAGTCAATCCACCAAGTATTATTAGGAACATCAATAAAATTTGATTCAAAAGTAACAAAAGTATGATTCATACCTTTCTTTTCAAACCAAACCTTCCTTTTCAGACAATCCTTCTGAAAGTGACCCATCTTACGACAAAAATGGCACTTTAGTTTGTTCCCTTCTTTCTTAAAGCTTGCATTAGAAGACACCTGAAAGGCTTTCCCCTTCTTCTTAGTCTTAGTTTTCCCTGGTTTAGCATTAGAACCCGACCCAGCTTCTAGGTTTGAAAAACGAACAGTGTTAGGTTTCATTTCCTTAAGCCTTGCCTCTTCCTGAACAAGTTTACTAGTCAATTCATTTATGTTCCATTTCTTTTCTTGAGCATTATAATTAATTTGGAACGGACTATAAACATCATTCGGCAGGGAGTTCAAAATAAATTGAACTAGAAACCCTTCATCAACTGTCATTCCCAAACTCTTAAGTTTTGCAGAGAGAGATGTCATTTCTATGATATGTGCATGCATAGTGCGACTACCATCATACTTCATGGTGGTAAGTTTTGCCATAAGCGCACCAACAAGCGACTTATCAGCTGTTTGTGAGCGTGCCTTGACATTTTCTAGAAACTCTTGAGCATTATCCGTGTCCGGAAGAGCAATCTTAATGTTTCCATCAACCGTCATTCGCAAAAACATAAGGCATAACCTGTTAGAACGTTCCCATTCTGCCATAAAGGCCTTATCTTCCTCGCTGCTTTCATCAGTTATAGCATCGGGCTTATCGACTAATAATACTATGTCCAAGTCCTGTGCACCTAAGTGAAATTGGACTTGTTCATTCCATTCAGCAAAGTTAAGACCATTAAAGACTGTCACAGATGACGCATGCGATTGCATCGATACAGGTACATTAACTGTAATTTTAATAAAGAAGATAAGAAGGAAAAATTAAAAAATAAATTAGAGGAGATTATAAGGAAAATTAAGATAAATAAATTTTTCCGAAATTTACAGAAGAAATATCAATGAAAAGAAAATCAGAAAACATAATATATTATACTTTGATTTTTCCATCTTTAAATAATTTCGAAATTTCATAACTTAAATATTTAAATTAAAAATACATAATATAACTTAATTCAAGATAAGATCAGAAGATAGGAGACATAACGCAATAATTTATAACTTCAGATTTTCGGAGCAATAACTTAATTAATATATCCTAATTATCCTTTGGGATTTATTAAGATATATTAAACATAATATTTTACTAGAAAATACTTTAATATGATAATTTTATTGTTTCAATGCATGTTGTTGCCTTTGGGTAAGTAACAATTGAGGAATAACGTAAATTATCAACTTAAGTTGTGTAAATTATGAGATCACAATCAACCTTTGGGCAATTCATAAAATCTCATAATCTACTAATTAATTAAATCATTAAATTTATTATATGACATATTTTAATATCATATAATCTTAATAAATGATTAATTAATTTTTTAACCATTAAATTTAGTATACTTTGATTTCTTTAGGGTAAGGACACTTTGGTGTCTAGCAATACCGTCATAATTCAAAGTTACTGTAAATTTCATTCACAAATCATTAAAAGAAAATAAAATAAAATAAAAATTCATAAGACAAGTAACTTAATCGAGAGATTATGAAATCCAAAACCTGGCTCTGATACCACATGTAAATAGTCTTTATTTCATGCTTAACTATTTACACACAATCATTATCATGAGTACAACTAATCATTTTTAAAGTTTCGATAGCGGAATTAAAAATCGTCAAAAGCAAATCAAAGATCTTAGAAATCAAAATCTCCACGTAAGAATCAATCAAATATATTACATACCTTTGTCCATAGTATTCTTTAGAACAACACTTGAATTGTTCTTCGCAAACCGTCAGAAGAAGTGCAAAGCGATTTCTCTCCTCTTTCTCTTTCTAAGTAATGACAACTTGTTCTTTATGAATATAGATGAAGAGAGGATCAACCTTACTATTAGAATTTTCTGTTCTTTTATTGCCTGTCATTAAAGCAATATTTATAGGGAGATATATCTGGAACAGAATGGATAGCGCACCCTTTAGCATATCTGCACACCCTTTCAGGCATCTGCTATTAATATGAAACGCACCCTTTTAATTAGGCACCATATTATAATAGTGCATCTGGCGCATGTCAGTATGCAAACTTTAGTAACGCACCCATTAAATCAACCTTTGTCATTATGTGGCTACTAACAGACAGCTTAAGATATGGATATTAAGATGCATCATTTAGCTTGAATAACATTCGCACTCTTGAATTAAGCAGAGGATAATAGCGCCCGTTGACTTGAGCATGAGTCAAAGGATGCAATTATGCACCTTTTAATTAAACCTGTCAATGTACACTGAATCTTGCGGAATCAATTAATCAGGCTAATTAAATTATGCCACTTAATAAGTCCATTAATTTTATTTGGACCACATTATTTTCTTACAGTCTATCCAACCAATAGTTACAAGTTATAAGGTTTAAAAAAATATATATATTGTAATAATCACGGTTCAAAATGAAAGTTGAAAAATAGGTCATCTCAGACGCCACGGGGTTTTTTTAGTGCGACGCAACTTTTATCTTATGCTAAATAATAAACCATTAGAAAAGAGCACTAGTGTAAAACTAAAAACATTTTTTTATTAATTAGAGTAATACAAAGAATCGCTAATTTGTACTATGCACAAATTCTCATTCTATGTTTAAGGAATGGAAGTAAAACAGAGAGGAGAAAAAGAATAATAAATAAAAAAAAAAAAAAAGTAGATACGAGTTGAGTCGCTGGCTGCCCGGCACAAAATTTCCTGACTAGCCGAATCGACTCTCTGGCAGACAAAAACTTGCCAGATTTTAAGTCCCTACAAAATATTTTAATCTTCAGAATTTCATTCCTTAATTGAAATTCCAAAGAAAGGAGTTCGACGAAAAATTGCCCGCTCCTGGATCCTCAGCTTCTTCCTGTGGTGTTACAGCTGCTAGAGAAAAAAATTGGCTGTATGCAAAATCTTCGACAAACGCGACTGGTCTTGTTCCTGCTGGCGACAGCAGATTATCCATATGCATGAAATGCCAGTAATCTACAACTGGTTCATTACTCGTCTCACCCGCTGTATCAGTCGTCGTGGTAAATGTAGTGGCTGATGTAACAGTTGATGCAATATCAGACTGCTGTACTACTGGCATTGACGAATTACGGGCTTTATTTGCATGACTAGTAGCAGCAGCCTGAATTTCCTGCGGGTCAATGAAATGAGGATTTCTACTGTTACATGAAACCTGTGGCGGTGAGTCGGGAAAATTGAGATTGGCACCATCGGGCCCGCGGAGACAGACAGACGCTGCATCAAAAGCACGTGCTGCCTTCTCAGGTGAGTCATATGAACCAAGCCATATACGCTCACGGCTGTTAGGCAGCCTGATTTCTGACACCCACCGGCCCCACTTGCGTTGCCGCACTCCTCTGTACTTCTTCTCTCCATTGGCTGTGTTATCAGCCATCAGCATATTAAATTTTTTTAAACTAAACGAAAAAAAGAATGAGGATGATTTGAATATTGATGTACACTTTTAGTGCAGTTTAGTGTGCGTTAGTGATCGTGGCGAGACCCAAGAGAAATTAGAGAAATTGTGATTTAGTGGGTGAGAGAACTAGGAATATATAGGGGCTTATAAGAAAGAAGACGCGGTGAGAGAAAACTGGCAAATAGTGGGATGACAAGTGGCGGCTGAACACAGTTTTTTTTATAAGCACGTTCGGAATGTTATAGAAGCACGTTTATTCGCCGCGGGTTTCTCCATCAACTTGACAATCACAGGGTGCCACGAAGGCCTTTGCAATTGGGCCCAAGATCATAGTTTTCAACATCGATATCTTACTACGTAATATTATATATATTTTTTAGGATATTACGTAATATTTTTTTATATATAGTCAGCGTGGATTTTTCTTTTTTGGAAAACATAAAAAAAATCTTCGAAAAAGTGAATAATTATTCTTTTTTAAAAAAAAAGATATAATCCGGAAATTTCCATTCTCGAAAGTTAAAAAAAGTATTGTAAAGCATCTACATCCAAGTAACTCGGATGAGTTTCTCAATAACTGTTAAACACTTTTTAAAAATTATGATCTCTAAAGTTTCTAGCTTTCACATTTTTAAAATTAAATTTAGAGTTTTTATTAAGTCACGTCAGCAATAAATTAAAAATGAGAAGTAATTTGAGCTAATTATTTGGTCATAATTAAGTTTATAAACAGTTTCTTAATAAGAAACTTTATTGCATAGTTTCTAAATAAGAAACTCTCTCACATCACTAAAACTGAGTTGGAAAACTGTCACATTAGATTAGAAACTCTAAGAGTTTCAGGAACTCAGTTGAAGTTCTTATCTTTCACAATTTTTTTTTTTTTTTGAAAAAAGTGGGTAAAAGCCCATCAGTTTTTATTGAAACTAATAGAGTTAACGCTATTACAATCTCCAAATCTGGAGGAAGTAAAAGCTTACAAAAAGGCACTAAAATAGTGCATAACAACATACCAGTATCACAACATCCACAAATAAAGGTTGAAACAAAATATCACCAAGCTACAAAACAACAAAGTATACCACAACTGCACATATCTAAAACACTCAGATCATTCCAGGGCCAATAGGAGCTAAGTACCAAGTATAAGGATTCCATCTCCTTGATCCTGAAGAGTTGGTACTACCCCTCCCTCTTCCTCTTCCCCTTCCTCTATCCTTGAAGGGCTCGTACTTGTCTCTTGTATAATCAAAGCCTAAGAAGGCAAATAAGCAACATCTATTGGCATAATTAGAGGTAAAGAAGGTAATAAACCACTATCAAGAGTATAACACCAAAAAGTAATTAAAGATATTATCTTAGAACCTATTATCTCCAGAGAAGGGATATTAGAATTTTGAAAGCATAATTTATTTATTTCTAACCATAATGTCCATAATACCACTCCTCTAACAAGTTCTATCAAAAGTGGTTCCTTTAAAAGAAAAGGAGCCTCTATAAACCAAATGACTAACATAGTGGAATAAAAAAAAATGAAGTTATTTTGTGCTACAATCCAAGTCCAAATATGAAAAGCAAAGTAACATGAAACAAAAAGATGATAAATTGTCTCAAATCACCACAAAATAGACAAGTGGTATCTCAAGTCCATTCCCTTTTAGTAGGTTGTCTTTTGTAAGAATGTTATTTATTTTCAAAAGTCAAAGAAACACCATAATTTAAGGGGTAATTTTGATGTCCAAATAGAAGCAAACTGAATATTTTTTATACCCTAATATTCTAGCCACTTGTAAAAATAATGAACAAAAAAAGTACACACAACAGACAAAAAAAGTACACACATCTTAGAGAATTGTAGATTTTCGACAATATTCGAGCTAAAACATGCATAAAACGAAGCAATTCTGATACTCAATCTCCGGCGTGCAGATCCCCTCATCCACATATGACCCAGAGAGCTGTCGCGCGGGAAGTTATGCCCTCTGTGCAGTTTACACATGAATCGCATGCAACTCAAGTATCTGCACACGGAAACTACCAGAATAACTGTTAGAGCTATAACTTGCCAACCAAAGCCTATATATGCATCTGGAACCTTGGAGAAGATATCTCTATATTACCATTCATCATTCCATACTAGAGAGTGATAACGCCAAAATATATAGTGAAAATCACTACTTTTTAGTACGAAAAATGGTGAAAAAGCGTATGCAAAGTATCTATTTTCTCGAATTATTCATCGCAAATGTGTCTTTAGGCTATTTTGGCAAGTTTTGGAGAAAGTTGAGAATTTAGGTAGAAAACGGAGCAAAAATGTCATATTTAGGCCAATTCTGAAGAATGCGTCAAAATAGACACATGGAATATGCAAACACCTCACACGAAGTGCACAACATGCAACATGGTGAAATTCACTCAAATTCGGCTAAGTACAGTGCCCTACGGCCTCAGATATGTTGCATGCGACATAAAAACCTATGCCGCAGGGGCACACGGATTGAATCTGTGAACTATCTAGTTTGGATTAAATCTCAGCTGTTGGACAGCAATCTTCTAGAAGGATGTATTTCTAGATGTGGCAAGCCTTGCCTCATCTTGGAGCCAAAGTTTATGTTATTTTTGGCACCCATGATCTCCATGTTCTCCATGACTCCTCACTCATATGCTAAGCTATATAAACCCCTCTTGTAATGGGAATTAGTGTGGATGTTTTAGCTGTGTAAGTGCATAGTTTAGAGCAGAATATTGCATGAAATATTTAGAATCATGGAGAAGAAAAGACGCTCGAAGTCTAAGAGGGAAGAAGAAGGAGTCATCTCTAGGGATGGATGTAATGTAATGAAATGATATAATTATTTTGGAATTATGTATGCAAGGATATTTTTTTTTATGTCTATTTGAGATTTCGTTATACTTAAAATGCTACCGAAATATATCCTTGGATACATAGTTCTGTCTACAGATGGTCCAGTGTCCTCCACATACCAATAGGTGTTATAAGTCATTGTACCTTGGTGTGAGAGGGGCTACATGTAAGTACTATAAACACTTCGGCTAACAAGGCCTGGCCGCGGTTCAAAGGCTAGGGTTCAAATCCAGTGGGCTCCTTTGGCAGGATAAAGTTAGAATAGGGTTTAGGGTTTAGGGTTATAACTTGTAATGGATAGGGTTTAGGGTTTTAATTAGGAATTTATTAATTACTTGTAATGAATAGGGTTTAGGGTTATAACTTAGTGAGTAATAGGGGAATGTAATTAATTAGATTGGTGTGAGTGGTTTAATTACATTATATCATGTGATAATCAGAATTCTCCCCCAAAAACCGACCTTAGAGTCGGAGAACCTTTCAAATACGCATAGAACTGAACCTAAGTAATTCGTGGAGAATTATAGTATCGGTATGCGGCTTTTCTCTACGGGGTGGTCTATATCGCATACGGCAGTGATGAAAGGCCGCAGGTGAGGCTGTATGTGGTAGTAACAGTGTCGTATATGGGTAGACATGAGTACCATAAATATTGTATTGAGTTAATTAGAAGGAATCCATCCAAATCCCTAGAGGCTCCCTAAACTTGATTTACAGCAATTAACATCTCCACCTATAAATTCGCCAGAGTAAACTATAAAATCAAACTGCACCTATTATAAGGGATCAAGTTACAACAAGCATTTTTTACATTTTCAAAGTCCAAATCGTCGATCCAAACCATTAGATATGATCTCTACAATAAAATGTGCTTGGAGACCAAATTTTATATTTTTTTGAAATTTTTTTACTATTTATTAAGATGGGTACAAAAACTAGTCAAATTCAGACCATTGAATTTTGTACCCATCTTAATAAATAGTAAAAAAAATTCCAAAAAATGTAAAATTTGGTCTCTAAGAACATTTTATTGTAGATATCACACCTAACGGTTTGGATCGATGATTTGGACTTTGAAAATGTAGAAAATACTTGTTGTAACTTGATCCTATTATTATTATTCACGCAACCTAAACAAACTCGAAGAACCTAGACTAGTGTTACTATTGTTAAACTACTAAGACCTATCCATGTGGATCGACACCCGACACTACTACACGGTAGCATTATGCGCTTGTAATCCGACAGAGTAGCATTTGGGTAACTAAGTATATATTTATATATACTAAAAGTTAGTAGTCTCGTTTTGAGTCATTAGAGAGCATAGAATATTATGTTAGAACTAGGTTCTCTCATGGAGGCTATGTAAAGGATAGATTAGTAAAATAGCGAAGTCTCCATTAGAAGAGAAGGAAGAGGCAAGATATGAAGACGGTGTGCATGAGAGAAGAAACAACATAGTTGTTCTCCTTCCATCTCTTTTTATTGCTCCATTTCTTTATGTCTTTTTTCTCTTTTGTTGTTGAACCCGCCATGAGCGACTAAGCAACCCTTTTTCTAGGGTGAAGACATGTAATCTTGAATTCTTTTAAGTTTAATCTAAAGTTTATTTATATTTGTCATTTGCTTATGATCTGAATTCTTTCTAAGTTTTACTCTTTGTATTACTACCTTAACTTGGTTTGTAACAACTTCGGATACATATGGAGATGTACACTCCGTGGTATGCATATGAAGTTGACCAGTAGGAAAATGATACAATTATCTTAGATCCAAGTAGGATAGACATAATTATCGACCACTTGTGATTCGAACTTCAGTTAGAAACATATTATGATATAGTTTGGAAGATGAATATCACACTCTATAACTGATAGTGGAGTAATTTTAATTGTTACTATTGTGAAAGACATATAGAAAGTACGTAATTGTGTACTTGACCCTTTCTAATATTAGTAATTAGGACTTATCATTAATCTTCATGCAATTAGTTAGATATGAGATAAGGTAATGTTCCCTTGCCATTCTTATTCAATTAGAGTGTTATAATATTACAGTGACTAACACTAGAACAGAATTAGCAACTCTTAAATTGTATTTGATACTAGAATAAGGTGTGTGCAATTCTAACTGGAGTGGAAACCAGCCGTGTACAGTTTACACAGTAGCATGCGGATGGTGACAGAACCATGTGCAACTGCTAAGTTATCTAGAACCTAAATTAAACGAGCTTAAATGATAGAATGTATGAATCCCTAGAAGCTCATTTTCTAAACACTTAATCAACTACTACTTCACTGTTGTAACTAATCGTTTCAACCAAACAACTAAACAATCAATCAACCAAGTAACCAAACCAACCTAAAAGAACCGATAACCTAGACTTGATTTGCGATTAGATCTCTTAATACACCATCCTTACCGACTGAACCCCAATCTATACTATACGATATATTTATGCACTTGTAAATCAATTGTAAAGTAAACAATTAAGGTTATAAATATTATTAGCTCTAATTTTGACCCATCACAAACTATCTCCACAACAAAGAATCAGATGTAGAAGGGTCACGATTAAAATATATTGAAGTTGAGAGTGAAGATTATTCCACTCAGTCAAAAGCACTCCTGTCAATTGTCTAGTAAATTGAATATGTAGAAGGCCATTAGAGAAAGCCTCCATAACTAAAAGTTTGGGATCACATGTGATTGAAAATAAATATAGATATGAAGGAGAAAGAGGATAATATGAAATCTATTTATTTTTCCAAAATAAAATTGTTGATCCATTTCCTAATTGCTTTAAAAAGCCTAAATCCACAATATGAGCACCCTTGAGAATTCCCTTCCAAAAAGGAGAACAAAGGGAAGAGTATCCCATAGAACCATATTTAGCTAAAATGATAGATTTCCAAAGACCCATAATCTTAGTATCTTGAAATCGAACCCACCATTTTGCTAAAAAAAAGACCAGTTAAGTCTTGAAAGACCCAGAACACCTAATCCTCCTTGATTCTTACTTCTGCAAATTGCATCCCAAGAAATGAAGCAATATTTTTTTCTTACAAAATCACTCCCATACTAAAGGAATCTCTTCCTTAATTTGTCAATTCTCATTCTAATTTTTAAAGGCATTTTAAATACATATAGCCAATAAATAAGTATTGTCAATGAAATAGTAAATCGCTACCTCATGCTCATTTGAAGGAGTCGTCACCTTACCAATTATGCACCCATGTAGAGAAGGACCCTCCCTCTAATAGAAAGAAGTTTTTCTTTCCACCCCTGTATTCGATTTTCAATTCTATCAATAATGAATTGCCAATTAGCAAATGGAGATTTTTTATAATGTAAAGGGATACTAAGATAAGTAAGTAGGAAGGCAGAGATCTTACAACCATAGATTTCAGCTAACGTAGTACCTTCATTTTCAAATAAGTTTAAAGGGATCATTTCAGATTAAGCATAGTTAATCTTCATATCAGAAAGATTTTCAAAAGCTGTTAAATGCAATTTTAAAGCTTCTACATCCTAGGATCAGCTTGTAAGAAAATAAAAGTATCATATGTAAATTGTAAGTTCAAAACAGACCTAATACTAGAAACTTGACCCAATCCCTGAATAAAACATGTTGCCTGAATTTTCTAAAGAGATTTATTTAAAATATCAGCAACTAGATTAAAAATGAGAGGAGATAGGGGATCACCCTATCGTAATCATCTCTTGCAATGAAAATAAGACTCAAATTCCCCATTAAAATTAATACATATTTTACCACTCAATAAAATAGCATGAATCCAACTAATAAAAAGATTACCACAACCCCTCGCATGTAATATTTTTATTAAAAAATTCTAATTAACTTTGTCAAAAGCTTTCTCATAATCCAATTTAAAAAGAACACCTTTGAGATGTTTCTTAATAACTTGGTGAAGGACCTCATGAGCACATGCAATATTATTTGTGATTAACCTACCCTTAATAGAGGCTATCTGAGAGTCATCAATCAAGGAGGAGCTGACAGTAGGCAGTCTTTCAGTAAGTGCCTTTGTAATCAATTTAAAACTGCAATTGATAAAACTGATGAGCCTATAATTGGTAACTAGCTTAGGATCATCCTTTGTAGGTATCACGCAAATAGAAGTAAGGCTGAGCTTAAAGAGATCAAGGGAATTGTTATAAAAGCCAAAAAAAGATTGACATCTTTTACTGTATCCCAAAATGATTGATAAAATAAGAAGGATAACTCATCTGTTCCTAGAGCCTTGATGGGATTATAGGAAAAGACAACTTTATGAATTTCAACCATTATGAAAAGAGATTTTAAGCTAGTTACTTGAGAAATAATTAGTTTTTCAGAAGAGGACCAGATATAAGATCTAAATTCATGTCCCTGCAAGTAGTGGTACCAAGCAAAGATTTGTAAAAATAAAAAAAAACATGATGTTTTAGTATCATAGGATTAGAGCACAGCTGACTATCAATTTCTGAAGAAAAGATAAAATTCCTCCTCTTTCTAGTAGTAACATGAAAAATTTTGGTATTTAAATCACCCTCTAAACACCATTTCAAATGAGCTCTTTACTGCCAATACATCTCTTCATTCAAATAAATCTTATGGAGATATGATTGACATGACTTCCAAATATCTAAGTCAACATTAGCAATATTTGTTAGATTCATCTAACTCTTCTTATCTTGAAATTTGAGAAAGTAGATTATGTTTTTCTCTCTTTTGGGCACCCATTGTTGGGTTTTGACGGTTCAAACTCATTTATTTGCTTAAGGTGCGGAAAGAGTAAAACAAAATTTTACATCTAACTTAAGCTCAGGATTAAACGGGGTATGTCAGGAAACTTTCCAAGACGGTCCACCTTCAGTATTCCTTTGGCATCAAAACCCAATTTAATCATTTTTACAGATCTACTCCATGATTGATTTCTAAAACTTTAATCTACTTACCAATTAAATAGATTAATATAACATATTTATACCTTGGTTCCAAATCACAGTTCAAATGCAGACCGAGCGAGTAGAGCTACATCACGGGAATGATTTTTCTCAAAGCACCAAACGTATGGTGCCTCTATCAGTTATCCACCAGGACTAATCAGAGAGCGGTTTATTTCTTTTGCCAGAAATACTATAAACCGTGGAATTCTGCAAAAATACTATTCACGGGGAAAAGACAAAAACCCGTAAACACGAATTTATGATTACTCAGTTTCATCAATGAGCAAAACTGACATACCGCGAAATTTGGTAAAACACTATTCATCAATTCAGTAAATATACTTCACAACAACTCGCAAGATTATACGTCAACTACGTATAACTTTCTTTTCCCAACCGAAACAATATATGGGAGAGAAATCGAGAAAGAGAGAAAAACTGATTCGATTCTGCATGAAACGATACGTGTGAATTGGTCAGTTTCTCTTTCCATGTACCCCTCTATTTATAGGATTTTGAGGAGGTTCGCAAAAGACTGAAATACCCCTCAACATATGCCTATTTACAACATATGCCATTAAATGGATAAGGATGATGACATGTCATATGGATAAGATCAATGACGTGTCATCTGGATAGGATCGATGACATGTCATGCTGATAAGGACTAATCTGAAAAGACCCAAATGCCCTCGGCCCGAATACAAATAATATTCATATAATTATTCTGAACAATTATATATATTTTTTTGTGGTTGTTTGTTTCGGTATCGATGATGTGTCATCTGGATAGGATCGATGACATGTCATGCGGATAAGGACGAATCTGAAAAGACTTGAATGCCCTCGGCCCGAATACAAATAATATTCATATAATTATTCTGAACAATTATATTTCTTGCGGTTGTTTGTTTAGATAATTTATACAACGTGTCCTGCACATTTATAAATTAACCGGTTAACTTTTATACAACGTGTCACACATGTTTATAAATTAACTAATGTTTTTTCTTGTTATTTTTACATAACATTTATAATTTAATTATAACACGTATAATTAATTATAACCATCTTATTATTGATTATAACCAATTTATAATCAATCATAATAAGATTCTCCGATTAACTCCTATATGGTGTGACCCAATAGGATCTGTGTTATGTTGGTAAATAGAGTTAAAACTGTTTTAACTTCTATAATCATGAGAGGCATCTGGAAGAATACATCATGACCATCCAATTACACAGATAATGCTGTACTGTACAATATCACGATCCAGTAAACTATTTACTTGTGCCTGTTCTTATGTCTCATAGTTATCAGATTAGTTTCAAGGTAGATGTGTGTCATCCTTGCTAACTGAATATTTTCTTGATCTTGAGCAGATTATCAAATATAATTACTCTTGTAATTATACCGCTAGCAAATAATCTTACTCTATCAAGGGGCCCAGTGATGTTATAGCTCTTATAAAATACGAGGAACAAATAGTATTCTTGGTAAACTATCACTTCCTCAGCTAAGCTATACATATGGAAAAGCCACCGTTATGACTGCTTTTTACGGACAACGGTAGATAACAATTACACATACATATTTCTCAGTGGGAACGATAAATACCTCATACTATAGAACCTGACACTAAATGAAAACATAAATGACACGAACACAATTTTATTTAATGTTTCATTCGGGGTCTATCAAATACTATGTTCCTAGAATATGTATCTATGTGATTAAAATGACATCTCGTGTCAAGTGGTTTGTAAAACTTAACCATCTTTTAATCCACAGACTAACTTTATCGCGGTAATTAGTGTTCCTGCTAATTACCTTGGTCAGTGACTTTTTAAGAGTATATATCATCTATATTATGGTGTTTCACAATTTCAGTCATGAACTCGAAATGATCCATAAATTCAATAATACTCAAGGCAACAAAATGATATATAAATAAATATTCAATTCATGAACAAAGCTTTATGATAATTTATCGTATTATTGACTTCTAGATTATTACAAACTAACACCCATGACATTAGCATGCCATCCACGTAATTTTCTTCTTAAGAATTGTAACTTAAGTTGCCATTGTCTACCCAAATCAGGATGAATGGAAAAGGAGTTCCACCGTATAATCAACAATTCCTTAAACCCCTCTTGAGAAAGACTACTTTCTCAAATTTAATATTGTTTTTAACTTGAAAAACAACAAAAAAAAGGTTTGTAAAATAAGAGAGTTATGATCAGACATGAACCTAGGAAGGGAAGTTAACTTATAAGACGAGTAATGAGTTTCTTGGGCAATTAAGCAAAAGACTCGATACAATAAAGCTTTAGAAACTGAATGAACAAATCAGGACCAAGTAAAACGTCTATCACTAAGAGGCAGATCAATAAGAGAAAGTTGAACTACAAGAGCATTAAATCTGGCACTCAAAGTATAATTAAAAGAAAGACTAATTTTTTTAGATCTATTACGAATAAGATTAAAATCGCCACACACAATCCAGGCTGAAACACCATAGCTAGTAATCAAATAATATTATTTGAGAACTATAATATTACAGATCATTTTCAATGAGTAACAACAATATATATTAGTATGCAATTTTTTTCAATTACAACTATAAATAATATGCAAGTTTTTTTGGTGCAATTTCATCTATCATTTGAAGAAAAAAAGCTATCAATTCTTTTTCTAAAAATTTAATTTTTATTTTTAGTTTGTAAAAAAGTCGTCATTGTGTCGTCTTTCTGGTAGAATTATTTGTCTTTTGCTTCTTCTTTTTTTAATGTTTCTATTCCTAAAATTTAAATAATTTAAAATAAAAATTTAGATGCCGTTAAATGTACAATATATTACTTTTTTAAGTACACATAAAAGTTTTCAATAGTTTTGACTTATTTCAATGAGTGAGTCTATGGTTCTATGCATATCACGGGTTATTACCGTGCTACGGCTCTATGTTTGAGTTTTCAAATCCTAACAGTTGATCCGAACTGTTCATCTTGTTCTCCATATTAATATGTGTTTGGAGACCAAATTTTATATTTTTTGAAAGTTTTTTACTAATTTTTTAGATATTTAGAAAATCACTTGATCTGAAAATTCTGGACCATCCAAAAACAGTGATTTCCAATAAATCTAAAAAAATAGTAAAAAAATTTCAAAAAATGTAAAACTTGGTCTCCAAACACATATTAATATGGAGAACAAGATAAACGGTTTGGATCGACTGTTAGGATTTAAAAACTCGAATATAGAGCTGTAGCACGGTGCCAAATCGTAATATGCATAGTACCATAGACTCACTCTATTTCAATTATATTACATCAAAGACGTGTAATTTTTTTTTATATATGAACATTTTCTGAACCTTTATGTTATATATTCATGTACAAGAAATAATACGAATCCTCTCTAACTTTATTATTTTTATATTTAAGTTTTAAATTTTGGTAATTGAAGAATTTATAAATAAAGACATCATGGATGAACTAGAACCCTCTTTTAATAAATACAGTGCTCATATAATGTTTTCCACGTTCAGCATATATTTTTTTATTTATTCATAATTATATTCTTCTCATTTCTTGTTTTGAAAACGTTATTTTTTTCAAAGTGGAGCATCAACATTTTGATAGGCATGAGCTTTTATTATGGTCCCTTTTTTTCTAATAAAGTAGAGTTTTAGGTAGCTAGCTCCTTTCACTGATTATACTTATTGTTGATTTTGATAGAGGATGCAATCGGTTCCTCAATTGCTAAATTGTCTCGTAAATCTAAACCATCAACATAAATTTTAACACGAATCAAATTAATGATTTAAACTTAACATCGTATCGAATTTAATCTGATACATGCCTATCGAAACCTCTTCGCTCTCCAGAATGAGATCGGTTGATTAATTTGCAACATGGTTACAAGGACATTCTATTGATTTGATATCCGAGGTGTCGTAATCATGATGCGGCCCCAAAGAATCAATGAGGTTGACATGCTAACCTACTGTTCTTAGAATCTAGTCTATTACTTTTTTAAAGTTACCCATCTCATCTTATAACTTTGACAAATCCTTGATCATGTGATTGATGTGGGGGTAGACTCAAGAGGATCCGGATCTGCTGAACTTTCAAAGAGAAATTCAGGATCCCTGCAATTCTTTTCTCTTCTTTTAAAAGAGAATTGCAGGGACTTTGAAATTTTCTTTAGAATTTCAGTGAATTTGAATTCAGGGTAAGATGGCAAACGTGTGTTAAGGCACCATTGAGTTTGCCTTTCTATATATAGAAATTAATTAAAAATAATATTGAAAAATGAGTATGACTAATATAACATCAATGTCATTTCAGTCTATATAATACTAACTCCAAAATCTATCAAATCAAGTTCAAATGGTGAATCCAAACCGTTCAAATCAATTTACTTTATGAGCGATGTGTTTACATGCAAAAATTTTATATTTTCAAGTTATTTTAGTATATCAAGCGGCAAAAAAATTGAAAAATGAATGTATTAAAATTAACTTAAAAACTCAAACATTTGACCGCTTGACTTGATATCAAATAAACTCAAAAACTTATAAATTTTACATGTAAACGCACAACTAATGAAGTAGACCGATTTGAATTCACTATTTGAACTCGATTTGATAGGTTTTGGAGTTAGTGTTATATAGACTGAAAAGACACTGATGTTATATTAGTCATACTCTTCGGACATTTTTATTAATAACCCAAAAAAATAATTATTTACCAAAATATTCACAATTTGTGAGAAATTTCACATCTAACCAAACCGCTAGGATCCCTGGCGGTCCAGTTCTATAGAAAACTGCCAGAGACACTGGCGGTCCGCTAGGGACCAGACCACTGGTATCCCTGGCGGTTCACTAGCTATCCTACAAAACCAGCATTTTCTCTCTCTAGCACACACTACAAAGAAGGAGAAAGAGAGAGCACAGGCGATTGTTTGGGCGATTTCAGACGATTTTCTAGGCAACTAAATCTACAGGTAATTTTTTTTTTCATTCCTTTGTAATTATTTTATAATTAGTCTATATTTACTGTACAATTAGTCTATGTTTGTGGTTCTGTTGAACATGATAGACAATAGCGAAAAAGGTACTCATGCTGCCAAATGTCACTGTAATGCAATACTTCTTTTGAAAAGAGTTGGTGTCAAATATCCCATTGAAAATCCACCCCTTTCAGACGATGACTTTGTTGAAAATCCATATGGATATGGTTTGAAAAAAAAAATCATGAAGACCCTCCAACCCCAGACTTTGTTGCATGTACTTATACTAGTAGGGCGAGCACATCGTCGGGTGTCACCAATCAAAAGCCGGCAGCTAAGAATACTATTGTTAAGAATCCGACTGCTAAGAAGTCAGTTGGTAAGAAGCCGACTACTAAGAAATAGGATTTTAAATTCGTCGATTTAGTTTTTCCGTTGTGAGATGTTTCTTAATGTATTTTATCATCTTGTCAAACAATTTATCATTTATCTCCGAATTAATTATTGAATATGCTAGATAATATAACTGTAATTCTAAAGTAGTCTAACATAGTCTAACAAGTAAAGTTCACGAATACAATTAAAGTTCAATGATACAACTGAAGTTCACCAATATAAATAACTTAGTTCAAACCAAACATAATAAGTTCACCCAAGCAAAATAACAAGTTCATCTTTCACGACGTCGAAATAAACCCAAGAGACAAGAAGATTTTCTGGTACCAGCTGCAGGTGCGGCAGTACTTGTAGACTCTTGGCTACTAGATGATTGGGTCACAAGAGGTGGTTGTGTTCTACCAGTTGCTTCAGCAACAACTCTCGCATTTTCTCTTTCATTGTGTTCGTTTATGGCATCTTAACATAACAATAGAATTCAGTTATTAATATAATCATAAATTAATTCTGAAAAATGCTACATACCTGCCCTGCACCTGTCAGAAACGAAACGGTGAGCCTGATTTCCCGATGGCCTCCTACCACCCATCTCATCCATGGTCATTATAGCACGGTTGTGTCTCCTCCTCCCCTTCCTTATCCATCATTCTGAAGGGAGTATTCTATCACCAACATACACAGGCCACTCATACTGGTTGGGATAAGAATGGAAAGATCCACCCCAAGTAGAAGCAAGGTAATCGGTACGATACATGTCAGAGACATGATGATCCTCGCAGAAGTTTCTCACTCGGCATACCGTCATCACGTGACTACAAGGTATTTGTGTTAGTTGGGGTCCTTGGCATGTACAGGCCACCTCTCTTACCTCTCCGAATTGCACTACGTACTTGAAAGCTCTTCACAAACTCCATAGTGCCATCTGGTCTACGGCTAGAAGAAACGTACTCATTTGGATTGTGCACTTCTAATTCTGTACCAACATTACCCATTGGGATCACAGTCATAGTTGCACCTTTGTCCCTGTGTTTTCTTAGTTTCTTCTCCACCCTTGTTGAAAATGACTAGTTCATCTTTATTAATTCTACGGCCTTAGCACGCCGTTCCTGAAACCAGGTATTTAACTTGTAGAAAGTGTCTTCTACAACTGCAGCCACAAGCAACGTCCGGCTCTCCTTGAAGACTGCATTCAGAGATTCAGAACTGTTGGTGGTCATAATTCCCCAACGGTAACCTCTATCACGTGCTTGATATATTTTCTCGTATACTGGTGGTTCTTGGACATCTCTGGGATTATTTTTGCCCACCTTCATTAAGTAGAGATTTGCTTTCGACATATACTACATATAAATAAGGAAATAAAATAATATAAGTAAACAATTAAAATAAAAATATGTCCACAAAGTATAATAAGACATGTAAACAATTAACAAACACATATCTTTGCAAATTCTCTACTCATCTCTTCCACCCTTCTCGGCTTCTTCTTTTTGCAATTACGTCTAAATGTTTCTAGGAGCCATGTATCGTGTCTGGTTACCTTGCTAAGGTTTCTCCGCAACGTGTTGCATACACAACCTGTGCACACACTAGCGAGTATGTGTTGACCAACCATATTCTTCAAGATTAAAACCATATTTTATTCATTTGTAATGGTCTGATATTACAGAGAAAAACTTTGTTGGCCCAACCACCCGTCTTCTTAAAAATTGTATAAAGAATCCCCAGTTCTCACCATCCTCTTTCTGAACAATTGCAAAGGCCAAAGGCAACAACTGGTTCTCAGCATCATATGCACATGCTATCAGTAGCCTCCCCTCGTAATGGCCAGACATGAAGTATGCATCAATGCTGATAACGGGTCTGATGAATGGCATAACTTGAATACAAGGACCAAAAGCCCATGCTATGCCCTTGAATTGTTGAACTCCCTCTATTAGTACTCCATTACTGTCATAAATGGGGCCATGCCACCGCTGAAATACAGTGCCAAGATTTGTACTTACCATGGCCTAGAGCAATGGTGCCAGATAGTTGTATGAATCATTCCAACTACCGAATATTCTGCAAATTGCAAGTTTACGACCTCTCCACAACCTGTTATATTTTGGGATTACATGTATGTATTTGTGTTTGACGGCCATAGCCACCGCCTTGATGCTCATTGATGGGTCCAACTTAATGTCTGCCTCAATTGCATCGGCAATTAGTGATGCTGTCAGATTTGAATGGTCTATCCTTGTAGACGCAGACTTGCATGTATGAGTTGGTTCACACTTTTTAATTATTCATGCTTCTTCCGAACCCGCAACGGTTATATAAAGGCGAAACTCGCAACGAGGGGCATTTTTGCATATCACAACCAATCTTTTTGATTCCCTTCTTTGTAATATACATTCCCAGTTGCCGTGAACATGAGTCTCATGGATTTTCTTTACAAGTTCATCTATGTTGGTATAAAGTTGCCCTGGGGCAAGTTCACGATTATATACAACAAGAGGACCAAAGAAACTAATGTCAGCCTCTTCAAAAGCTGTGGTATTGTTGAATGTGGCAACCGGATGCCTATTCCCCCGACCTCTGATTGGGAATTTTTCTTCCCTGGATAAACCTGGTACATTTGCATCACCATCTGATAAGTCATCAGATTCCCAAATTCCTTGGTATTCATCTCCAGTTCCATTTCTCTTTCCGATATGGCATCAATAGCATCAACATCAATATTAGTATCATTTCGATTAACGGATAACTATACCAGTACTGACTCTGATATAGCTGGAAATGTATGGATTATGGGTGCCTGTTTGGGTAGTGGTGGTGGTGGTACAACTTTAGTAAACTCAAGAGAGTTATGGTACCCCGGGTTGTCATAACAGGGACTGTGGTACCCCTGGTTGTCATGAGGGGGAGTGGTGGTACCCCTGGCTGTCATGAGGGAAGTGGTGGTATCCCTGGCTGTCATAAGCTGAATTGTCATAACTTGAAGATCCAGCCCCAGCCGCACTAAAAGGTCTAGCCCCGGCCTGGGGAACCCTCCTGGAATATAAGGCTATCATCGCGACCCCCCTAGACTCAAATTGTTGGTACACAGCCTCCACAACTCCTCATCTGTTATAGAAAAACTCACAAAGTAAGGTCAACCCCCCCCCCCAGCCTGTTGTGTGTCAATTCGGGTAGCCAATTATAAGTCATACCGGTTGGGGTTTACACTAGTCTTTTCATATACTAGTTGCTTAAGTTCAATAAATGTGGTTATTTCATTAACCTGCAAGCCGAATGAGACATCTTTCGAGTAATACGCGCCCTCTACACCCTTAGTTAGTTTACCGCCCACGTACAGTACAACCAGTATTTTTTCCTTAACAAACTACATTTAAAAAAAAATTCATAAGAATTACATTATAATAGACATTCTTTTTTTCAATTTAAAAGTTAATTATAATATTAATTAAAGACTAATTTATAGTATTTACAGACTGCAGGTATAATAATTATTAATTAAAAATAAAACAGAAAATAATTAAATAAAAAATAAAATACCTGTAGCAATCGCCTCTAAATCGCTTAAAATCGCTTCAAAATCGCCAAAATCGCTCTCTCTCTCTTTCTTTTTTATGGTTTAACAAATGAATACAGTGCATACCGGAGAGAAAGCGTGTAAGATAGCTAGTGGACTGCCAGGGTACCAGCGGTCTGATCCATAGCGGACCGCCAGTGTCTCTAACGGTTGACTATGAACTGGACCGCTAGGGATCCTGACGGTTTGGAGTGATAATTGATAAGAAAATTATTGAAGTTATATAATGATTTCACCTCCGTTTTCTTTCCTTTCATTTATTTTTCTTTTAATTTTATCGTTTTAGAGCAAGTAACCGAACGCGGCCGATTGTGGTCAGATTGATCTCCTCTCTGCTTCCTTTCCTTTCCTTCACGTCCATTCCTTCTAGAACATACTCTAAAATTGTCTCTCTGCTTTCTTTCCTTCCCTTCACGCCATTCCTTCTAGAACACACTCTAAAATTGCCTAAAGAGACCGAATTATGTTTCCAAACAATCCATCCATTTCTCCATACTATTTTAATAAAAAAAAAATTATGTTTTAGTGGAGCCTACTTAATTTGTTGATACAGTGAGCCCCGACGGGGAAGACCTACTATCTAGATTCCATAATGTTTTTTACGAGGAGAGTTTAAATGTCTTTTTTTTTTTGTCTCTATCATGTCTTTATTTTTTAAAATTTAAACAATTTAAAGTCTAAAATTTAAACATCAAAATAAAACCATTAGATATGATTTATGTTATTTTCTCTATATGCTCATAAAAAATTATCACATTTTTATTTTGTTTTTATGTAAATTAATAAGTTGAAAAATCAACGTCTAGAAATTATCCACATTAATATATTTTTTTATAAGCTCAAGATGATAATCAAAACAAAGTTGAAATGCCATAATTTTTTACACGTGCATAGATAAAATGATATATCTCATATTCAAAAATTTTATTTTGAATTTTAAAATTTAATTTTAAATTATTAAAATTTTAAAAAATAAAAACATGATGGAGACACAAAAAATGAAGGCATTTAAACCCTCCTTTTTTTTATTGCACCATACGTGCTAGCTGAGAAAGAGACGTTTGAACGATTGAGGATACATTTGCAGTTGGGATTTTTGTTAGAATTTTTTTCATAAACCATAATTAATAAAACGTTTCTTAGGGAACCAATATGATTGATTTTTTTTTCAAAAACCATAAAGACCGTGGGAACCTCACGGTCTCAAATTGTTTTTTTTTTTTTTTAAACAGTTTTTTTTTTCAGACCGTGGGGTTCCCACGGTCTCAATTTTTTTTATTTTTTGTATTAAAATATTAGAAATGTTGAATATATTTTTTTGAAAATAGATGAAATACAATATAATTTGATTTATTTGAAATACTGCAATAAATAACCCGGATCAATATTTTTCAGGTCGGGTTTTTCGCGGCTGTAAGAAAAATTAATATATTTCTTTATGTGTTATTAGAAAAAAATAAAAATGCTTAGATTCTGAGTTATTGATCCCGGTTCAAAAGTCACTTCTAAGTAATCCAGAAAATATTGTGATCTTTCTAGTAAATTTAATTTATGAAAAGTTGTATCTATTTTTGAAAAAAATAATAACTTTTAAGTTATTTAATGATTGTTATTCAAAAAGAATTCTCAAAATAGATATAACTTTTAAAAAATTAAATATCCTAGAAGGATCACAATATTTTCTGGATTACCTAGAAGTGAATTTTGAACCAGGATCAATAACTCAGAATGTAAGCATTTTTATTTTTTTTCTAATAACACATAAAGAAATATATTAATTTTTCTTACAGCCGCGAAAAACCCGACCTGAAAAATATTGATCCGGGTTATTTATTGCAGTATTTCTAATAAATCAAATTATATTGTATTTCATCTATTTTCAAAGAAATATATTCAACATTTCTAATATTTTAATACAAAAAATTAAAAAAATTCTGTTTTATAAAAAAAAAAAATTTGAGACCGTGGGAACCCCACGGTCTGAAAAAAAAAAAAAAAAAAAAAGGACAATTTGAGACCGTGGGAACCCCCACGGTCTTTATGGTTTTTGAAAAAAAAAAATCAATCATATTGGTTCCCTAAAAAACGTTTTATTAATTATGGTTTATGAAAAAAATTCTTTTTGTTAGCTTGAACAGTGTTGCAAAATATATAAAATAGAAGTATTACATAAAATAAACATACACAACAAACTACTCTTGCCTAAACATCACAAACACTATTGAACTTCAAAGTCTCTCAACCAAAATTAATTCACGAGATCGATAAATAATGTGACAATGCTACGTGCTAGGTGCCCCCCCAGTACAAAAAGCGCGACCATACAAAGCATATGATATACAGATTGTAAAAAAATTGCACATTCACAGTGTGTAACGAGAGGAGGCGTTTGTGCATAAAAAAACTCATACATACTCATACGGTCCACTAGTATATGTTGAATATTGGTTGAATTGGATGTATAATTAAATATGTATGTTGAATTTGAAATATTATTTTTTATTTATTAAAAGTTGAATTAATATGATTGATTATTTTCTGTATGATATGATATTGAATAATTATTGAATTATGGATGTGTAATTGTATATTTTATGGCCAGCAAATATAGATGCTAGCCAATTATAAATTATAAAAAATAAAAAATAAAAAGCACAAAATACAAAACATACACGGTTTAAAGTAATAAATTGTGTATGGTTAGGAAAATAATACACGGATGCATTTTAGAAACCGTGTATATAACCCTTGTTGTTGTACACGGTTATTTCAACCGTGTAGAAAACAACATTTTCAGCGCCTTTTTTTTGTAGAACTGACATGAATCATATCTATTAATCGTGTACATCAGTCTTATACAGACAAAGTTTGATAATTGTGTACAAAGTACTCTCGTATTCATACACGACGCTCGCTGACACGGTCGTGTAACTGTGTGTCATTAGCTTTTCAAAGAAATGAAAAGAGCAAAATCTACATTCCGTCATTATAGCAAACATATGCGAGTTCAAATTTTGCTTATGCAAATATGTGAGAACAAAGGGATTCGAATTTTAAGTTGTTTATAGATATCTATTCATAATTCGATATTTAAAGTTTAATATGCATTAAATAATATGTTATGGATATAGAAAAAATATATCTCATAGTTTATTGGATCTGCGTATGGATTTTGAAAAAAGATCCAGTTAAATTACTTATTTAATTTGCATTTGGGAAATTACACAATCTAAATCCAGAACCACTAAGTAATGCTATTTTAATATATTAAATAGAATTTGAGGTGTTCCAAAACTATTTGTATCATGTACTTTCAAAGAAGTTAAATAATAATTGAGGAGGCTATGGTAATATATATATATATATAGAGTTAGGCTGGGGTGCTATGGATAGCATAGTGGCCTCCCGTGCTACGGCTCAATATTCAAGTTTTCAAAATCCAAACGGTTGATCCGAACCGTTCATTGTTTAATCCATATTGAAATGTGCTTGGAGACCAAATTTTACATTTTTTAGAAATAGCGGTCATAGCTGAAATAGCGTACTTTTATCCCATAACTTAGCGTTAAAGATCCGAAAACGCTATAGCACTCTATATAGAACACTGGTTTCAAACAATAAATTTTAGCAGTTGAAAACCTATTCAACTTATGAGTGATGCATCTATATACAAACAAAAAAAATTTAAAATTAATTTTGTATAAAGTCTAGTGGTAAAAATACATTTAAAAATGAATGCATTAAAAATAATTTATAAACCTTTTAATTTTGACGACGTGACTTTATACCAAATTAATTTGAAAATTAAAGATTTTTGTATGTGTATATATAAGTTTTAATGATCTAAATTCGTAGTTTAAATTAATTTAATAGATTTTAAATTTGACTGAAACAGCTTAATAAACTTAAGAACACTCTAGTTCTACTCTCCGAGTCTCCGTTGTTGTCATGCAATTTGTTAATGAGCCGACTAAATATTCACCGAAACAGTTTACGGTGCGAAGAGTATTGGTTTCTTTTTAATATTATTTAAATCCTTCAACTAATATTTAGTATAAGTACTGAATTTTAAATATGCTATTATTTAGTTTTGAGTATATTAAACTTAGAATTATTTTTTGAATAAAGGTTAGAAGTCTAACCACTCAACTATTTAATACATTTATTATTATAAGAAATATTTTTTTTCATCTTAATTTCTAATTCACGACCTCTCACATTAGAGATCCTCTACTTTTGCTACTAGATCAAAAGCTAGTTCTTAACTCAAAATTATTGATTGATCGATTTTAGTATAATTAAAATGTTAATCCATCAAGATTTTGTAAAATCACGGATTTTATCCAATGCGAGTATTACTATTCAAATGCAAATCCGTATTCATATCATATAATATTATTGTAAATCAAATCCTGATCATATATATGAGGAGGGATCCATTTACATCATTTTATAGTGACATCTTTTGACATTATATGTTTATAAGTCATTTTTGCAGTTCAAAATTCAAACAGTCAATCTGAATCGTTCAATACAATCTCCATATTAAAATGTATTTGGATACCAAATTTTATATTTTTTTTAAATAGTTTACTATTTTTAGAATTTTTGAAAATCGTTATTTTTCAATGGTCTAGAATTATCTGGAAAAAACAATTTTGTACATATCTTATTACTAGTATCATACCCGTGCATTGCAACGAGACATATTATAAGAAACAAATATATCAATGAAATAAATAATTATCTAAAAATTAAAACACATGTTAATAGAAATTTTATATGATTTTGTATTTTTAATTAACTTTAATCGTGATCTCTGATAACAATTTGATGATGTGATGATTTTTTATTTTTAAGCACCAATGATATCAAATAATAACTCGATTCGAATCTAATATCAAATATCATACAACAATTCAATATTAACATATAATATGATATCAAAAAACATAAATAAAAAGTGTTGTCGTGTGTATGTATAGGATACACACACACACACACATTATAAAAAAAATATATATTCACACACACGTTCCAATTTATATTCTTCTTTGTTTTCAATTTAAAACACACACACACATTAATATATTCTATATTGGAAATATATTCTAAATTGCCCACACCAATATGTATAGAAACAAAGAAAGAGAAATAAGGAAACAAAGAAAATGATTTCCATTGTGATCCGTATAGAAACGAAGAAGTAAGGAAACAATAAATAAGAAAATGGAATGTGGAGTCTTCTCAGTTGAAGATGAGAAATATGGAAACAAAAAAAAGATAAATATATCACTAAATTTCAGAATTTATTTAATTTTAATTGTAACGTATCGTGTGGCAGCATATGTGGTGGGTATGTTTTTAACTAAATTTAGACTTTTATACATAAAACAGATACATTTAATCAAAAGAAGACAAAATATGTATTGGAGAGCTGAGATCAAATCCGAAGTTTCATCTCTCAATCGTAACCGTTGGCGGATCGGACACCCAACATGCTTAATAATAGAATAGAGAAATACTAAAGAAATTTCAAAAAATATAAAATTTGATCTCCAAGCACATTGTAATATAGCGATCATGTTGAATGATTCAGTTCGACTGTTTGGACTTTCAAATCACAAAAATAATTTGTAAGTACATGATGTCAAGATGTGTCACTATAAAATAGTTTAATTGGATGCTCCTCATATATGAGATGTGTTAGTTAAAATGTTTAATTTTAAATAATAAAACACATGCTTAAAAAAAATTGAATATAATAATTATTTAATATTAGAAATGTATTGTTTAAAACTAGGACAAATTACTTAATTTCTTTGAACACGTGCGTGATACTGATACACATGATTTTGAAACATCAAATCATATTTAGTATATTAAAATAACATGACTTATCGGATATTTAATGGATTCTGGATAGTATCGTTTGAGATTCCAAATACGAATCAAATAAATAAAGTAAATCTCTTTAAAAATTTATACGTACGTGGATCCAATATCGAATATACTTTTGAAACCTGATAATAGTTGCTTTATAAAAAAAATTTAAAAATATCTATACATACAAGTATTAATATATAATATATAAATATTTTTGAAAACTAGACATATCAATTTTTTATGAAGATTATACCGTTAGCACTAGTTGGGATTTAATATGAATTAGAATTTTCGATAAATACTCGGAATCAAAAGTAGAACTAGCTAATATAAAATATTAAGAAAATCATTGATTTTATACATAATTTACCAAATATTTATACCTTACCTTTAAGTCTTCTAAATCTGAATACTTAACCTTTCAAGTATTTATACTTAGCATATTAAATATTTTATACATTGAAAGAGAAAATCGAATACAAAACGTTCGTAGTTTTAGATTCACAAATTCCTTAAAAAATGTATAAAATATGAGTGAGATTGAAAGACGAAAAATATGTAAAAGATGAATAGATGATGAGAGAGAATTTTTTATTTATTTATTTATGATGTAATGTTAATACATATATGTACAATGTTATATATAAATATCAAATATTTATATCTAATATATCAATTGTGCGTAAAATAAAATAAAATATGAAAGTTGAACGAAATTAAAAATAAAATTACGGAAGTTCCAAAAAAGAAAATAAACTAAGGGTCTGTTCGGCTGACAAATGAGAATGGACATGGGCATGGAAATTGAACTGAAAAACACTGTTCCCGTAAAAAAAAAAAATTCAGTTGACAGTGATTCGTCTGAACAAGCCCTAAGAGAGTTTGAAGAACCGAAAAACCCATTTACATATTTATTCATGCGGTCAAATTACGACCGTTTGCATAAACAAAATTTGAACTCGAATATGTTTTCTACAAGATGGAATTTAAATTTTGCATTTTGTCATTCCTTTGATAAATTGTGGTCAATTTTAAGTGAAAACAAATGAAATTATTCGGAATCTTTGACATTCTGTTTCGGGAAACAAATCTACTGGAATGCATGGGGATTTCAGGCCCTAAAATTCCCAATCCAACCATCTGTATATTTCATGATTTGTGCATAAAATTGTGTCTGCTTTGAGATTTGTGTATGGAAAAACTTGAATGGTTGGATTTGGAATTTCAGGGTCCCTGTTTCGAACATCCACATACGACAATCTAATATTTTAAACTGGTAAGCTCAGCCCGCCATTGAAAGTTCTAATCTTCGTCGTTTTTGTCATTGTCGTTTTCAAGTTCTGGCAAATTCCAATACACATCGAAATGAAATCTGTTGAAATCCTTTAGAATTTCAGTGTCCCTAAAATTTCAAATCCAACCATTCAAATTTTTTCATACGCGAATCTCAAAGCATACATAATTTAATGCACAAATCATAAAATATATAGATGGTTAGATTGGAAATTTCAGAGACCCTGAAATCTCCGGATTCCAGCATATTTGTTTCCGATTAGTAGACATGGAACATGCTTTTTAAAATTTGCCACCTACTCCAAAGCCTAGCGCGTTGCTGCGCAATTTTTTATGTATAGAAATTTATTAAAAATAATGTAAAAAAATAGATAGATTGTATGAAAATTATAATCTGTTAAAAGAAAGCGAATCTGAAATATCATGTGACATGACATGTAATCAAGAAAACGAATCTTAAATTATAATATAAAAGAAAGCGAATCTTCCCCTCGTCGAGTGGTGGAATCCGTATCACCCCAGCCCCCAGATACCTGAGGTGCAAGCCTAAAATTCGGACTGTTCTTTTAGCTTGACACCAATCTTAAAGCAGCTCTTTACAGTCACAACTCACAACAGCTACCAATTGAATTTAAACTGGATAGAATTAATCTGAACCGTTACTTCTTTTAAATTGTACCTCAAGTACCTGGGCAGATACGCACTCGCTTCTTTGGAGGGTGTGCCACCGGGAATCGGACGGCTTCAAGTTTTCACCTTACCAATGAGCCGACTACTGATGGTTGTTGGTCACGACTACTACAAAAAAGTTCATATGAATAATCCTATTTTACATGTAGGAGCATGCATCTTTTTGTTGGGTGTTCTTCTGTTGTGCGACCCGGTGGATTAAAATGTCTCCAAATACATATTAATATGGAGAACAAGATAAACAGTTTGAATCGATTATCTAAATTTTGAATGCGATGATTTATAGTTCAATGTACAAAAATGCATATACATTGCAATGTATGGTAATTTTACTATATATATATATATATATTGGTCTCGAAGCACATTTTAATACGGAGATGATGTTAAGCAGTTCAAATCAATTGTTTATGTTTTAAAAATTAAAATAAGATATAAGACATAATTAAAACGCGAAAACAATGAGACATTTTAATCCAATCCTTAGTTCAATATTCAGAGACATTTTAATCCAATCCTTAATTGAATACTTATATTTTCTGAAAACATTAATTTTGTATCTATCTAAAATAATAATACAAAATTATAAAATTGATTTTGAAATATATTTTAACACATAAATCATGTTACTATTAAAATTTTATAAACAAAAATTAAAATATAAAGTATGATTATGACACGAAAATCACATTTTAATCCAACTCTTTTGATCTAATACGCCACCAATTTAGAGTCCAAAGCCTAGCGGTTAGCGCATACGTCTTTGACTGAAATTGAGATGACTTTATTCTTGACTAAATTGGGGCGTGCGCGATGTACACTAGATGTCTATTGGAACCTGTCGGAACTTGAAAACGACGAATGCTGAACTAGCAGTTTAATAAATCTGATTGTGTGGATGTTCGAAACAGAATGTCAAAGATTCCGAATAAGTTCATTTGTTTTCACTTAAAATTAACCACAATTTTTCTTTACTTGTCTTTTTCTCCTGTATTTTTTCCTTAGCTCAATTATCTTGAGCAAATTGTATTTCTTAAGCGTTACAAAACCCTTGTAACAAACATTATCAATCAAATATGGGGCTTGACCTCTATTTTTCCTCAAAAAAATTAACCACAATTTATCAAAGGAATGACAAAATGCAAAATTTAAATTCCATCTTGTAGAAAACATATTCGAGTTTAAATTGTGAATTAATTTAGTATAAAGTCGAGTAATTAAAATTAAGATAAATTATTTTTAATGCATTTATTTTTAAATTTTTTTTACACTTGACTCTATATAAAATTAATTTGAAATTTTTAATTTTTTACATGTAAACACATCATTTATAAGGTAGATAGATTTTCAACAGCTAAATTTTATTGTTTGAAACTAATATAATAAACTTTAGGGCCTGTTCGGTCTGGTTACTATTTCTATGACAAAAAATAAATTCAGATCAGTTCAACTGAATTTTTTTTTTCCACCAAAACAGTAAAAAGCTGTGCAAATTTGAAGCATTCCTATGCCTATGCCCATTCTCATTAGTGGGCCGAACAAATCCTTACAGTTAAGTTTACCAATAAACTCAAGAACAAGCTTGTTCTTTTCCAACGAATACATCACAAGTATGATTTCATTAATTAAATATTTGTACAGCTGATTAGTAGACATGGAACATGCTTTTTAAAATACGCCACCAAATTTACAACTCTAAATAATGTAGAAAAATTTATTAAAAATAACGTAGAAAATATGTAACTTGATCAAGTAATGTGTCACGGGAGATGTTGTGATATGACTTTACTAGTTTGTGTGACGTGTTGTGATGTATTATTTTCAATCAAAGTGAGATACGTCACACAAGTCACGTCACATATTTTGCGCACATGACGTGATGTACGTACCCATAACAAAACTAATAATAATGTAACTTTTTTGCTACCTTTAAAAATGAAATAAAAATAAAATGAATTGGTTAGTGACACACAATCTCATTCTAAACAAAGATAACATTTCTAAAAAAGACTGGATAGCTAACACCCAGTGTCATATTTGTGATCAACATGAAACAGTAGATCATTTGTTCTTAATGTGTAACTTACCTCAACAGGTTTGGTTTTGGTTAGGAAAAAATCAAAAGGTAATGCATCTTTGACATAATTGGAATAGTTTGGTTCAGTTTGCTTACTCTATTAAAAATGAAGATTGAACAGGTTTTCCAATTGTTCTAAGTGCTGTCACTTGGACACTTTGGAAAAATTGAAATGACATGTGCTTTAATAACGCTCAAGTTAAAACAGCTAGAACTTTGATTGTTATGATAAAATCTCTTTGTTTGTATTGGATAGGTGTGTTGAAAAAGAAGACCAATGACTCTGTTAGAGAGTGGATGGCAGTAGTGGAGGATGCAATTCCTATTAGCCAATTCATGTATTTACCTATGGTGATACACCAGCGTACTGACGGAGATGAGGACTCTGTGGATCTTTGATGATGATGAAGAAAGCTTTAACATTTTGCTCTAATTATATAATATACCCTAGTCTCATTAGGAGTGGCTTAGTTCTGGCTAATATGAATTACTTTTGGGACTTAGCTCTAATTTTATTACGGCTGATGTATGAACTTATTGCTATTTTTGTGGTTTGAGATTTTATGACTCCTAGTCAAGGTGTTTGTTGATACACTGAGGCTAGTTTTTTTGTAATTATCCAATTTCAATAATATGAAATGGGCTTATGCCTCTTTTAAAAAAGAAAATAAAAAAAAAATTAATTTTTTTATGACAGATCATGTTCCCTATTTAGCATGGAAATACAGCCGTCAGTCCGCCATTCATATATTTTTCTTATATAATTTTTAATTAATCTCTGTAAATTAAAAAAATCTGTATCAAGTGAGAGCTATATTTAACGCGTCAATGCGATCACAACAGATCACATACGATGACGATCCTGCTTCCGTATTCGAGTTTTGGCACGATTAAATTAATGCAACAGGATTTAGGTTGCTTTCCGGAAATAACTTGTGTTCGTGTTTTGTGACTTTTGTCTCTTATTTCGTCCCGATATTTCCAATTAAATCAAAATTAACGAAAATGCCCTTAGTTTTTTTTCTTTTTGAAAATTGCCCTAGCTGTCCCACAGTGGAACGGTTCTCTTATGAAGTGAACTGTCGTACTGTAGAGCGGTTGGCTATATTTTTTTTTTCTTTTCTTTTTCTCCGACCGCTCTACTGTGGAGTAGTTGGCTATGAATTATTATTTTTTTAGAAATTGTTTAGTATGTATAGAATGATTTTGGTCTCATTGTTTCTATGATTTCTATTATTTGGTCTTTTTTTGGAGACTCTTATTGTTTGATTTTTGTCTATATTGATCTCACAGTAAGAGTATCTGAAAAATAACGGTAAGTCAAAAATCTATCGTATAAACTTCAAACTTCGATCTAAGTAACTCAGTAAATTGGTTATATAATGAACTTGTAGAATACTAATTTTTACTATTTTTATGATTTATGAAAGTTGGTAAAAAAAATGGCTTAAAAAAAATTTGCCAATATTTTTATGAAAGAGAACAATAGTATATTTTATTGTTACATGGATTCTATACAATATCTAAGGTTCAGCTTTAGTTTCACACATATATATTTTATTTGTCATATATTATATTTACAAAATCAAAGAATAAGAATATCCAAAGCGAGAGAGAAAAAAAAAAGAAGAAGAAGAAGACAAAACAATCATGGCAGCAGTGAGACCAAATTATTGTTAGTGTCTATATGTAAAAAAACAAATGATAGAGCCTCAAAACTTGAGTTGAAGTTTCAGATAAAGTTTATCGTTTATGATTTTTTTTTGTCATTTACAGTCATTTAGTTTATTGTTTTCATTTTAATATTTTATTTCTAAAGAAAAAAAATAAGATAACCGCTCTACAGTGGAGCGATTCACTTCAGAAAAGAACCGCTCCACTATGGAACGATTAGAATAGTTTTCAAAAAAAAAAAAAGTGAGAGTATTTTTGTTAATTTTTATTTAATGGAGGATATTAATAAAGAAGTCGGGATTTCGTCTGTGACCTTAACCGCCAAACTTTTTTATAAACGCACCATTTTTACGTGTTAATTTTGTTTATATGATTACGTAGGTGCGCACAGTTCTTGTTCGACTTTTGTTCCTTTCACAATTTAATACTCCACATATAAAGACCGATCATGTAGAAAAAAATCAGTGAAAGAAAATAGAGTGAGGTTGCGTTAATTTACGATACGCACATAAGTCCGTCATAAAAATTCGTACCTTTGTTTTTTTAAATTCAAACCATTAATTTAAAAAATCATTCAGCATGATTTTCATATAAAAATTTATCTGAGATCCAAATTTCATATTTTGAGAATTTTCTTTTTTACTATTTCTTTTAAATAGGTAGAAAATCATGTGATCTAAAGATTGAGGATCATCCAAAAGTAGTGTTTTTCTATATATCCAAAAAGACTAGTATAAAAAAAATCTATAAGTACATTTTAATGTGAAGATTATGCTAAAACTTGAAAGGTTTAGATTTATTGTTTGAATTTTAAAAACATAGATATTAATTCATACTACAAACTGATGTGTATTGCATAGTATCATAACCTCACTAAAAAAAAAAGAGAAAATTGGTTATTTGTCGCTCCAAAATCTTCAAATTTAAAAAATACCACCCCGAAATTTGAAATTGTAATAATGTCACTCTAAACTTAGTCAATTTTTAATTTTATCACTCCAAATAATTAATAACTAAAATATTCTCTATTTTTCTCCTCTTCTTCTCATGTTTCTTCTTCTTCTTTATATTTTTCTCCCATGACTATGGCCATGTCGAAAATAGAAAAAAGAACCTCTCAGATTATAAAACTGAAAATTTGCAATATCATGTTCTATTATGGTATTGGCAGTGTACCGAGCTGATATTGTACCCGTCATAAAATACCCAAAGACACAACAGGAATCGCATCCCACACCCTCAATTTTATGAAAACTCATAAGCACAATGGCACAATGTACAATTAGACAATTAATTCTTTCTCTTGGTTCAGCAATAATACACTGGTACCAGCCTGTACCAGTATTATTTTGTCTATTGTGATTCCAAGGCTTTGATTGCAAATTTCCTAAAACTTTGAGTGTCTGATTGAATATACCACCATTGATCACAAAAAAAAAAAAGATGCAAACTTTGTTTAGAAAATCACCTTCGAAAGCTGAGTTATGAGAGAAGGCGTCGGAGCTCCGTTTGTTTTACTTAATCTCCAATTAAGAGGAATCCGGATCCTCTAAAGTAAAACTAATTTTGTGTTGGATTCGGACCGTCAGATCTGATTTAGCACGAATATTAAAGGATCCATTCACGGGATGAGCACTCTGAATTAAATCTCAAAGTTTGAGGTACGTCAGAGAAGGTGACTGGTAAATATATTGAGAGACTGGTGTTCGCTTTAGGCAGCGCATCAGTACCCTCCCTTTTTATTTTGTCTTCATTGATTGTGCTCTGTGTGAAGCTATATTAGGACTGTTCATATATTAGCTGGTTTTACGCTGCTAGCGATTACTTTTCTACCATGTTTGTTCCGCAGAGGAGAACGCTTCTTATTCGGCTAGCTTCTTTTTTTCATTTCAACATGGTCATGGCTATGAGAGATGAACATAAAGAACAAGAGGAGGCAGGAGAAGAAGGGAGAGTATTTTAGTCATTAATTATTTGCATTGGTAAAATTAAAAATTAATGAAGTTTAGAGTGGTATTATTACAATTTCAAATTTCGGAATGACATTTTCCAAATTTAAATGTTTTGAAATGGCAAATAACCAATTTTCCCAAAAAAAATATTATAATGGAGATCTGAAGACTCAGTCGAACCCTAGACATTTGACTCCGATACCAAATCTTCATTCTTATATTAAGCATGTAGATATTCTAATCTGTCAATGGCTTTGATTAAAAGATAAAATTTCGGATTGAATATAATCTCTCTAATGAAAATATTCTAATTCTATACAATTTTTTGATATTTTTATGTGAAGAAGATTAAAATTATTTAGATATGTGCTTGCCACATGTAGTCGCCCCATGCAAATTGTATAATAATCTCGATTGGTCATAATTTATTTTCATTTTTTTAGTATATTTATGGATCTTTTATTTCATTTAAAAAATATTATTAGTCATTTAATATGCCATATTTTTTTAGTTTTTCTATGAAAATATATATCAAAAAGATTAAAAAAAATCGTATAGATGTTGTTTAATATGTTATTTAAGGAATATTAATTTATCATTTGGTCTAAATTTTTTTATAAAAATATGTTATTTTAATTTTAATGACCTATTTTCATTAATAAAATTGTTTGAGATTTCTTTTATTCTTGTATAATGTATCTTTATTGTAACATACAGACACAATATTATTTAACGAGTTAATTGCTCTAATAAGTAATCTAAACTAAAGCTCATTTGGGTTCCTTTTTTTCTATAAAGGATCGAATACAAGTCTTTTTCTTTGTATCCATCGGGAACTAGATTTATTTGTAACTCATAATCTTAATGAAGACAGATAAAAATAATTATTGAATAAAATAATAACATATATAATCTTACCGGACAAATAATATACAAATTATTTTATTAATATAAACTATACATGTATCCGAAATTTTTATTTATACTATAATAAAAAAAATCAAAACACTCTCGTTTGATGCGAATTTGAATTTTATCCAGGCCGTCAAACTATTTAGCGCCCCTAAAGACAGAGAGTCGCCAATTAGCCCTGTAACTCCAGTCTAGGAGCCTCCAAATGGAATCGCAGCCCCAACTTTTTTTAAGCACAGATGACAAGAGTAGTTTAGATTGAAATTAGGGGCCATTCATTTTTGTTTTTTAGCGGCCCAAAGAACAAAAATTCAAAACTACTATAATGAATCAAAGGAATTTATATTTTCAAAACTTAGTTTCAATGGAAGTAAATTTGTGGTGTGATGTGTGGTGTTGATGAATGGAAGTAAATTTGATCTCTAGATGCCTTTTTAATTTATGTTTCTATTTGATTTTTTTTTCTAGGTACCAGTTTTTGTATTTTCAAAAGCTGAATTTTAAATCTTCACCAAAAAATTGTAGAAAAATTCAAAAAATGAAACTTATTTTTATGTACTCATGGGGATGTCTTCTATTAGTTTGTGAAATAGTTTGACTAAATTTGATCTCTAGATGCCCTTTTAATTTATGTTTCTAATTGATGTCTAATTTTGGTTTTTTCTGTGTATCAATTTTTGTATTTTCAAAAGCTGAACTTTGAATCTTCACCAAAAATTGTAGAAAAAAAAAAATGTGAAACTTGTTTCTATGTACTCATGGGATGTCCTCTGTTAGCTTGTGAAACTTTGAATCTTCAACTTGTGAATTAACAAAAACTTTGAAACTTTGAAGCTTTTGAATCTTCAGCTTGTGAAACTTTGAAAATACAAACTTTGAAATCACAATCAGACATCAGTTACAAACATAAATTATATGGGCATCTAGATATCAAATTTTGCCAAATTGTTTCAGTGTAATAGAGGACATCCCCATGAGTACATAGAAATAAGTTTCACATTTTTTTGAAATTTTTTACATTTTTTGGTGAAGATTCAAATTTCAGCATTTAAAAAAAAAAAAAAAACTGGTTCACAAATAAAACCAAAATGAGACATCAGTTACAAACATAAATTAAACTGGTATCTAGAGATCGAATTTAGTCAAACTATTTCACAAGGTAATAGAGGACATCCTCGTAAATCCATAGAAATAAGTTTCACATTTTTTGAATTTTTTCTATAAATTTTGGTGAAGATTTAAAGTTCAACCTTAAAAAAAAACTAGTACACAGAAAAAAAAAACCAAAATCAGATATCAGTTACACAAAAAAATTAAACGGGTATCTAGAGATCAAATTTGGTCAGACTATTTCACAGTAATAGAGGAAATCCCCATGAGTACATAGAAATAAGTTTTACATTTTTTGAAATTTTCTACAATTTTTGGTGAAGATTCAAATTTCAGCCCTAAAAATAAAAAAATAAAAAAAAATGGTATACAGAAAAAAAAAACTAAAATCAGACATCAGTTATAAACATAAATTAAACGGATATATAGAGATCGAATTTAGTCAAACTATTTCAGAGGATAATATATGACATCCCCATGAGTACATAGAAAGAAGTTTCACATCTTTTGGATTTTTCTATAATTTTTTATGAGGATTCAAAATTCAGCTTTTTAAATACAAAGACTGATACAGCTGGTTCAGAATAGATACAGCTAGCACAAATGCATAAAAATGCAAAAATATGACAAGGAATTTTGCCGTGATGTAAGAATTCTTAAAGTATAATAGGTATGTAGAGTTAATATAGACTAGTTGAAATTAACTAAATAGCATAGTTTGTTCTAAAAGACAATAAATAAATGAAAAAGTAAACTATAATATTTTCCATAATCATTCAGTGATCATACTGTGCATAACATCAATTAGATATAACTTTGTGATACATCTTTAAAAAATTAACATTAAGGTTTTCCATCTATCTAATATTCTTTTATGGAGATCCAATAAATTGTTTCGAGAAGCTATCTACTTTTGAGTTGAATCTCTTCTTCTTGATATCTATCAAAGAATCAAAAACCCTTATGAACTTAGATGAAAGCTTCTTCTACATGAACAAACATATATAAAATGAGCAAACTTATCACCGTAATTATATGAAAATATACAAAATGTAAGATTATAGCAGCTTAGTTTTTCCTAGCTAACACAAGATGGTACACATACAAAACTGAAGCAAATACCAACAATTGAGGCCAAATTTATTTGACTTGAACCCAAGTATTTATAAGGAAAACTTGTTAAAAGAATATACAACTAAGTTTTGTTATAAGCAATACAAATATCACAAGTGTTCTCAAGGCCAATTTTGTCATTTCTTGCTGTTTCAAAATCCACCATCATTGTATTCTTTGTTCCATTCAGACCTCAAAATGCTTGATGATAAAGCATTCAATCCCCATAAGTATACCGAAATTAACACTCAAAATTTCCAAAATAAGAAATCTTCAACTAAATGTAGTCGAACTTACAACAACATTGAAGAAAGCACGTGAGAAGCAACAATGCCGGTATACCAAGAAGCACCTAGTGCACCAAGTGCAAGAAGAGGATCCAAAGAACTCTGCCAATAAAGGATAAAATCAGTAATAATATAAATACATACTTGCAAATTAGTTAATAAAGGATAAGTCGATTAAATGTAGTCTGAATTAAAGACTAGACTCTTAACACTAGGTGACACCACATGTAGTAGCTTGGTACGAGCCATATATCAGCTTCGAGTAAGTAGCATGACCTAATTTTTTGCTTCTCTCTATTTTTTTTTTCTTAATGCTTTTCTTACTTGATTATTATTCATCTACAACTTGATCATTAGTAAATTTTAAGCATAGTTGAGGCAAAAGTACACAATAGGACGTTGATTGAGGTAATGGCAAATTTAGCTCAAATGGAATATATAATAAGTAGTTTTTGTTACAAACATGAAATATGTAGAAATTTTCAACCGAAGTGCGTTTGGGATCTCCAACGACAGAGTGATAGGTGAGGCACAAAGGCGAAAGAAAAGTAAACGGCGATTTAGGACATCGGAGGCGAGCTAAAGCAACTCAGGAGAGCGGAGGGTTCGGTGTGACGCCGAGAGAGGAGAGGTGAGATAGTGAAGGAGATGATGGGGTCGGGGTGGTGCGGACAGGAGGAGTTCTAGGTTTGCACTGCTTGGAATTCGAATTTACTGGACGTCTCCATAAGATCAAAGTTTTGGAGGTTTATTCAACTGGACGTGTCTAATCCAAAGAGAGACAAAGTTATAATTTCAGCAACAAAATTTTCATAGATATGCACTATTTTTAAAGTAGATCCAAAGGTCTAAAAATTATGACAAAATTTTCATATCTTTGTTTCTTTAAATTCAAACAATTAATTTGAAAATGTTATAAAATACATTTATGTGGATGTTCATTCTATAACTTTCAATATTAATTCTCACTTGATTGCCCACTACCTCCACTACCTCCACTATCTCCACTACCATGGGCATTTATTTTCTCATTTATTATTGTACATCTCTTTCTAGCCTATAAATAGATGTTTTGTAAATAGAGAATGTGACACATATATTATATACAATAGTGGAGAATACAATTCTATTATTGCTCTCTTTATCTCTCTTGTTATTTACTTACTTTTGTTGCAACTTTAATTTAATTTTACAACACGTTATCAGCACGACTTGCTCAGAAGAAGTTGTTAAGTAATCATGTAAGTAATTTGTGTGATTAATTATTATATCTTTCATTAATTTAAATTTCTTTTAAATTTTTTATTATATTTGTTTTAGTTTATAAGAATCACTCCTTGAAATGAATGATGAAATAATAACCTGAAGTTATTATCAAAACTAAATGTTTATCAAGAACCTGAAGTTCATATTACCTAAATATAATAATAAGAGTAATAACCTGAAGTTATTATCACAACTAAAATTTTATCAAGAACCCGAAGTTCATATTACTTGAATAAAATAATAACCTGAAGTTATTATTAGAATTATTTACAACATGAAGTTCTATTATAAATTTTAGTATAAAATTAATATAATAACTAGCAATTATTATAGGCCACTGGATGAATAATGATCTGACGTTATTCTCAATTAAAAACCTGAAGTTTTATTATAAATTTTCATATAAAATCAATATAATAACCAGAAGTTATTGGATAAAAATATAACCCAAAGTTATTTCAAATTAAATTTTACAATTGCGCAGCCAAGCAATTTAATAACCTGAAGTTATTAATACATTTAAATTTATTTATTTATTTATTTATTCATGCAATTTACGTATTCTTTTATTTATATTTATTTATCTCCCTTTTCATAATCTGAAATTATGACATTTATAATTCAAAATTATGGCATTCATAACCCGAAGTTATGGCATTCATAACACGAAATTATGGCATTAATAACCTGAAGTTATTGCGTATCTATTTTGCAGTACATATGACAAATCTCACAAAATTTGAATTTATCTCTTTTTTCATTTTATCATAACTTGAAGCTATGATAGTAATAACCTGATGTTGAAAATACATATTAATGAGAAAGAAAAACGTCATGAAGATGTTTGTTTCAGATGTGGGATGATAAATCACTGGTTGCGTACCTGTCGTATGCCAAAATATTTTGTAGAGCTATATCAAGCCACAATCAAGAAATAAGGGGAAAATGTGAAAAATAACTTTACTGAATATGACCCCCAAATAAATGCCATATGGATACACATCTTGATATATCAGATTTATTCCATAATGTCAATGAAGAAATATATATTATTACTTAGGGAGAACATAAATTTATATTTATGTTTAATTAAAGTTTAGTTTACATTTTATTTTTTTTATGAAAATAAGTTCAATGAATAAAAGTAATTTATTTTTACATTTTAAAGGAAAATGGCTGACGCAATGATAAGTAATAAAGATCTGTGTCTGGTAGACAGTGGAACAACTAATACCATATTGAAAAGTAAGAAATACTTTTTACAATTGTATCTTGGTGAGACTAATATTCACACTATATCTGGCACAAGTAATTTAATAGAAGACTCCAGAAGAGCTTATATTTTGTTACCTGAAATAACAAAATTAATAATAGACGATACATTATATTCAAGTAGATCCACAAGAAATGTATTAAGCTTTAAAGATATTCGAAAGAATGGTTATCATATTGAAACTATGAATGAGAAAAATTGTGAGTATCTTCAGATCACATCTATTAAGAATGGCTAGAAGATCATAATTGAAAAGATGCAAGCAATGTCATCTGGATTATATAGTACTTATATAAGTAAAATCGAATTAAATATGGTTGCTAACTGATACCTCGCATATTTAGCCTATATTTGACTTGATTTCGTACCAAATTCACGTTCTAAATTGTCAAAATCATGTGCATTCATTGATATATCCTTAGAATTTGGTACTGCTGAGAGTTTGTTTGTTTTCTGTAGGATTGGAGCAAAATACACGAAAAAACGGCGTTTTTGGACTCCCTGGTATGACCCTTACTAGGCTTGGTACGGGCCGTACTAGACTTAGCCGATCCAGCTCTTTCCCATCTTATACGTGTTGGGTTTCAGATACCACTTTTGGGGTTTCGCGGTAACCAAAACTCGTTTAGGCTTAAGGTGCGGAATGACCGTAAAACAAAAATTTATATGGCCAACTTAAGCTCAGGATTAAATGAGGTATGTCAAGAAACTTTCCAAGGCGGTCCACCTTCAGTATTCCTTTGGCATCAAAACCCAATTTAATCCTTTTACAGATCTACTCCATGATTGATTTCTAAAACTTTAATCTACTTACCAATTAAATATATTAATATAACATATTTATACCTTGTTTCCAAATCACAGTTGGAATGCAAACCGAGTGTGTAGAGCTACATCACGGAAGAAATAGACTCGTCTTGGAGCATCAGACGTCTGATGCCTCTATCGGTTATCCACCAGGACTAACCAGAGAGCGGTTAATTTCTTCTGCCAGATACCGTCAACTGCGGAATTCTGCAAAAACACTATTCACGGGGAAAAGATGAAAACCCGTAAACACGAATTTTCGGTTGCTCAGTTTCATCAATATGCAAAACTGACATACCGCGAAATTCGGTAAAACACTATTCATCAATCCCGTAAATATACTCCACAACAACTCGCAAGATTATACGTTAACTACGTATAACTTTCTTTTCTCAATCGAAACACTATTTGGGAGAGAAACCGAGAAAGAGAGAAAATACCGATTCGATTCTGCACGAAACGATATAAGTGAATTAGTGGTTTTGCTCTCTACATGCACCCCTCTATTTATAGGCCTTTGAGGAGGTTCGCAAAAGACCAAAATGCCCTCCAAGTTCGGCCTATTTACAAGGTATGTCATTGACACCTCATCCTTTTATATGTGAAATGACCAAAATACCCCTTCCACACCCTTCCACATTCTTCTCCATGCTTCTACATCATGCAAGGTGGCATAGTGTTGCACTTAGGGGCACCTCTAATTGCTCAAAAACTAAAATTAAATTGCAATTGAAAGTAAATAGATGAGTTTAGAGAAATTTGACACGCGGGATGTTAACGGTGTTCGGCAAAACAAAGGCCTACGTCTCCGGGGCGTCGCAACCTCTTTCTAGGTGCGCCTTTCTATTACCCAATATGAAAGGATTACAATTGTGAACCGTGAGCCCTTACAAAATGGGAAGTCACGGCCAACGAGAGATGAGTGCCGGCGAGCCCTTACAACCAAGGGAAGTCACACGAGCAACTCAAGATTTGAGCCGGCGAGCCCTTACAAACAAGGGAAGTCACACAAGCTACTCAAGAACAAGAGAAACACTCAATAGATCACTCTAACCTAATCTAGATCAAGATTAGTGAAGTAGGTTTGAGGTTGCTTGAGGGATTTTGAAGTTTTAAGCTCTCACAACAATGGAGTAGGCTAAGCTCTCAGAAAATCGCTTTTGAAATGATTAGGGTCGGCTGAGATGGATTTGAAAGTGATCCCTTCAGTCTATTTATAGTGGTAGCTCAAAAATGAGCTGTTTGACATAAAACGTTACCAACGTTTTATTAAACGTTACCAACGTTTTATTCAAATACGATTTAGGGTTTTAATTCTCTGACAGCTTAGAAAACGTTACATAACGTTTTATAACCGTTCTAACGTTTCAAAACCGTTATAACGATTTATAAACGTTACAACGTTTATTGTTTGTATTGAATAGCTGCACTCCAGTTGTTCTGTAGCTTTTAAACGTTACAACGTTTATCAACCGTTATAACGTTTGTAAAACGTTACAACGGTTGTATAACGTTATAACGTTATAACTTGATTCTTTTGAGGCTTCTGATTATTATAAAACGTTACCAACATTTTAAAAACGTTCATAACGTTTTATCTCAATTTAATCAACCTCACACATACTTTACCAAGCATTTGATTTTACAATATGTATTCTTGATAAAGGTCTTCATGATTTCTTCAGTCCAAGCTTATTATTCAACAGTTCTTACTCTTCTTGGACCTACATATTCTCAAAATAGAAGAAATCGTAAAATTCAATAATTGTATGTTTTTGCAAATTAGTCAAATAGACGTCAAAGATTATTGTACGAACAACAATCTCTCCCTTTTGGCGATTTGCAAAAACATACAATGTGAGTAAGTGCATAAATCAAAAATTTTCAAAAATTAGTTACCCAATTTTGATTTTGCATGTCAAGCTATTTGTACCAATTTCTCCCCCTTTTGGAAATCGACGAAAGGGTGAAAAATTAGCACTAATTTAAAGTGCTCCCCCTCAAATTATGCACTCCCCCTCAATTTAGTAATATGATACCGATAAAGCCCAAATTAAATAAAATTGAGGGATTACTCTAGCATTTTATATGACAATTTACAAGTTCATTTCAATTAGCAATAAAAATGATTGTCAATTTGACAAATTGATTCATATATATCATAATGCACATAACAATGAACACTAGCCAACGTTTGGTGAGAATACTGTGTTTTTACCTAAAACGTTATAATGTTTGTGTAATATTTTTGTGAAGCTCTCGGACTTTTGAAGTCTCACAAAACGTTACCAACGTTTGGAAACCGTTACAACGTTTTCATTTGTACTTTTGCAATTTTTGATTCCTTGTCAGATAACCGTTGTAACGCTTTAAAAACGTTACCAACGTTTCCCCAAAACGTTACAACGTTTATGGTGTGGTTTATCTCAGAATTTTGGCTAAGTATTAGAAGTAAAACGTTACAACGGTTTCAGAAACGTTATGTAACGTTTTTATGGTGCCTTCGGACTTTTGAAGTTTCACAAAACATCACCAACGTTTTCAAAAAACGTTATAACGTTTTATTTCTGTAGAACATTCTTTAAATGAACTATTTTGATTGCAAATGATTATTTTGAAATAAGCTATGAATATGTCTATTCTCTAAGTTCAAGCATGCCTAATTTAAATCGTAATTCATTGTGTTGTTGAGTATTAGGGTTTTGTGAATATATGGCAATTTGTTCTTTGGTGTCGACATGTATGAGTTCAATTTCACCTTTTTCTATATGATTCCTAATAAAATGATGCCTTATCTCTATGTGCTTGGTTCTATAATGAAGCACCGGATTTTTGAATATCATTATGGCACTAGTATTGTCACACATAATTGGTATGTTGCGGAAGCGAATTTCATAATCATTCAGAGTTTGGATAATCCATAAAATTTGTGTACAACAACTATCAATGATCAAAGTATTCATTACGAGATTTAATCAAACACTCCTAACTTGTTTAATCTCCCCCTTTGTTTTTAGCAATTTGAATAAATTAGGGGAGATTCTGTATGAATTTAAACTAGTTTAGCTTTAGGAATCCAAACAACATTTGGGTTGTTGTCTCCATTCCTAAACCTACACTCTAAGGAGGTATGACCAATTTTGCAACAATAATTACAAAATGTAATTGATGGCTTTTGAGCAATAGAACCTTGTTTGAAAGTGGCATGGTATTTTGTTTTCACTTCATGAATTTTGTTCTTTGGATTAACAAATGACATATTTGTAACTCTAGATGTGACACTTTTGGTGTTGTTAGACTCAATTCTATTGTGATGTTGGGGAACATCTTTTGTTAAACCATTTCTTTGAGTTTGATTTTGTAAAACATTTTTATTTTTGAGTTCATAAAACCATCCATCCGGTCCTTTGAAATAAGTTTTGTTTGACCATTTTGGATTAAATGTGTTCCTATCACTATTTTGAAAATTTTTGTTCTTATAATTTTTATGATTATACTTATACCTAAATGCATGATTTTGTTTAGCATTTGAGGTTTGAGAGGTATTCCCTTTGTTTGACTCCTTTTGTAAGGAATTATTACCCTTTTTGGTAAAAAATTGATAAGTGGAATACTTATCACAATTAAACTTAAGTTTACAATTTTTGGAGTTTGAAGTTTGTATATGTTCCCCTTTTCCTTTTGGGCCTTGTATGTGGTTAGATTCGAATGAGGATTGACCCTTCTCGAATCCAAGACCAATTTTATCCATTTTGCGATAAGATTGTCCATTTATCAAACTATCCACATAATAAGGATCTAGACTAGTGACATTTGAAAATTCACTAGGAGACCTTAATGCCCTATTTTCGGTCTCTAAGGTTTGAACTTTAACCTTTAATATGCCTATTTCACCTATGTGCGATGCTTTTAATATTTTATTTTCAAGTTCTAACATATCATTTTTAGCAATTAATTTTTGGATAATACCTTCCTTTTCAACCAAGGTTCTATTTGAATCATCAATGAGAGATCGCAACCTAGATTCATTAGCATCGTGCATTAGGGTTTTATTTGTGAAAGTGCTTGCATCATTGGTTTCTAACCGATTGGTACACAAGTCATGGTTGGTCTCATTTGTAAGTATATAATTTTCAATATCAATTTCTCCACTATATTCTTCACCACCTTCATTTACAAATTCTTGTTCGGTCTCATAACCATCAAGACTAAGAGTTGAATGTACCTCATTTGCGAAGCTAATTGAGGCTTCAATTTCATCACCTTCCTTATTGATGTTTCTTGATTTGACAAGGTCTTTAAGGAATTCAATGGTGGTCTCATCGGTGATATTTTTGCTTGCAATAATCGAGTCGACATCAATTGCCGAGAGACCTTCATCTACACTTGCCATCAATGCAAGGTTTGTCTCTTGTTCATTTTCCGACTCCGTGTCGGATTGCTCCACCTCGCTCTCATTCGAGAATAAAGCTTGCAAGGCTTTAGCCTTTTTCTTGGCCTTGTACCCGTCCAATTTGAAGCAAGTTTGAGTGGTGTGCCCTTTTCTATGACATGCGAAGCACATCACTCTTTTGTTCTTCTCTTCTCGTTCCTTGTTGTAATTTCTTTCGAGATCTAGCATGTCTTGAAACATTTTGGATAGGAGAAGGGTGTTTTTGGAGGTTTCATGATCAATTTTATTTATAAATTGATCATTTGAGAGACAAGTGTTTGATGAGCTAGAAGGTTTTCGATTTTGAGCCGGAAAGGCCATGGTTTTGAATTTTGAACTTTGCTTTGGGTTTCCGGATTGCCGAAGTTTCTCTTCGAAGCTTCGTAAGTGTGCATAGAGATCATCCGGTGTGAGTGAGTCATGTGTGCCTTGGATTGCTTCTAGCGCACTCACCAAGCCGGACCATTTGTCTCTCATGAGCATAATCCTCAATAGCTTCCCTACAATTTTATTGTTAGAAATCGGTTCTCCCAATTCGGTAAATTCATTTTGGATATGCATAAGTCTATTATACATATCCTCAATGCTTTCACCATCTTCAACCTTAAAGGTTTCAAATTTGGCTTCTAAACCGGTTAATTTGGTTCGTTTAATTTGGGTATTTCCCTCATACCGATTTACAAGGGCATCCCACATTTCTTTTGCGGTTGAAGAGCTACCAAGGATCAAGGCAACCGATTCACTAACCAAGTTAATTATGGCATTAATTGCAAGATCATTGTCTTTCTTGGTTTGTTTGGATTCGGGAGTCTCGATTTTAATGTCGGTGGTAGTGGTAGTGAATATTGGTGTATACCCCTTGTTAACCACATCCCATAACTCAAGAATGTTTAGATAATTGATCATGGTTTTCTTCCAATGCATAAAATTTTTGGTCGAATTGCCAAAAATTAGGGGTTCCTTCACGGGTCTATAGGGTGCCATTTTGACAAGTTGATCTAACTCTAATTAAGTGTGTCTTAATTCGAGTAACTTGCTCTGATACCACTTTGTTGCACTTAGGGGCACCTCTAATTGCTCAAAAACTGAAATTAAATTGCAATTGAAAGTAAATAGATGAGTTTAGAGAAATTTGACACGCGGGATGTTAACGGTGTTCGGCAAAACAAAGGCCTACGTCTCCGGGGCGTCGCAACCTCTTTCTAGGTGCGCCTTTCTATTACCCAATATGAAAGGATTACAATTGTGAACCGTGAGCCCTTACAAAATGGGAAGTCACGGCCAACGAGAGATGAGTGCCGGCGAGCCCTTACAACCAAGGGAAGTCACACGAGCAACTCAAGATTTGAGCCGGCGAGCCCTTACAAACAAGGGAAGTCACACAAGCTACTCAAGAACAAGAGAAACACTCAATAGATCACTCTAACCTAATCTAGATCAAGATTAGTGAAGTAGGTTTGAGGTTGCTTGAGGGATTTTGAAGTTTTAAGCTCTCACAACAATGGAGTAGGCTAAGCTCTCAGAAAATCGCTTTTGAAATGATTAGGGTCGGCTGAGATGGATTTGAAAGTGATCCCTTCAGTCTATTTATAGTGGTAGCTCAAAAATGAGCTGTTTGACATAAAACGTTACCAACGTTTTATTAAACGTTACCAACGTTTTATTCAAATACGATTTAGGGTTTTAATTCTCTGACAGCTTAGAAAACGTTACATAACGTTTTATAACCGTTCTAACGTTTCAAAACCGTTATAACGATTTATAAACGTTACAACGTTTATTGTTTGTATTGAATAGCTGCACTCCAGTTGTTCTGTAGCTTTTAAACGTTACAACGTTTATCAACCGTTATAACGTTTGTAAAACGTTACAACGGTTGTATAACGTTATAACGTTATAACTTGATTCTTTTGAGGCTTCTGATTATTATAAAACGTTACCAACGTTTTAAAAACGTTCATAACGTTTTATCTCAATTTAATCAACCTCACACATACTTTACCAAGCATTTGATTTTACAATATGTATTCTTGATAAAGGTCTTCATGATTTCTTCAGTCCAAGCTTATTATTCAACAGTTCTTACTCTTCTTGGACCTACATATTCTCAAAATAGAAGAAATCGTAAAATTCAATAATTGTATGTTTTTGCAAATTAGTCAAATAGACGTCAAAGATTATTGTACGAACAACACATAGGTGTGAAATGACCATTTTGCCCTTGTGGATAGGATTGATGACATGCCATCTGGATAGGATCGATGACATGTCATGCGGATAAGGACGAATCTGAAAAGACCCGAATGCCCTCGGCCCGAACACATATAATATTCGGATAATTATTCTGAATAATTATATTTTTTTTTCTTGCAATTTGTTGATTCGGTAATTTATACAACGTGTCCTGCACATTTATAAATTAACCGGTTAACTTTTATACAACGTGTCACACACGTTTATAAATTAACCAATGTTTTTGCTTGTTATTTTTACATAACATTTATAATTTTATTATATCACGTATAATTAATTACAACCATCTTACTATTGATCATAACCAATTTATAATCAATCACAATAAGATTCTCCGATTAACTCCTATATGGTGTGACCTAATAGGATCTGTGTTATGTTGGTAAATAAAGTTAAAACTGTTTTAACTTCTATAATCATGGGTGGCGTCTGGCAACACATCATGACCATCCAATTACACAGATGATGCTGTACAGTACAATATCACGATCCGGTAAATAATTTACTTGTGCCTGTTCTTCTGTCTCATAGCTATCGGATTAGTTTCAAGGTAGATGTGTGTCATCCTTTTAAACTTAATTTTTTCTTGATCTTGAGCAGATTATCAAATATGATTACTCTTGTAATCATACCGTGCGCTGATAATCTTACTCTATCAAGGGGCCCAATGATGCTATAGCTCGTATAAAATACGAGGGACAAATAGTATTCTTGGTAAACTATCACTTCCTCAGCTAAGCTATACATATGGAAAAACTACCGTTATGACTGCTTTTTACGAACAGCGGTGGATAACAATCACACATACATATCTCTCAGTGTGAACGATAAATACCTCATACAATAGAACGTGACACTGAATGAAAACATAAATGACACGAACACAATTCTATTTAATGTTTCATTCGAGGTCTGTCAAATACCATGTTCCTAGAACATGTATCTATATGATTAAAATGACATCTCGTATCAGGTGGTTTGTAAAACTTAACCATCTTTTAATCCACATACTAACCTTATAGCGGTAATTAGTGTTCCTGCTAATTACCTTGGTCAGTGACCTTTTAAGATTAAGAGTATATATCATCTATATTATGGAGTTTCACAATTTCAGTCATGAACTCGAAATGATCCATAAATGCAATAATACTCAAGGCAACAAAATGATATTAATCATCCAATTCATGAACAAAGCTTTATGATAAATTATCGTATTATTGACTTCTAGATTATTACAAACTAACAGTACGGCCTAGCAGTACCACCTTGGTACGGGCCGTACATAGATGCCGCCTGACAAAATTCAAATCTTGACAGAGGCTATTTAAAGCGTGGGATCTCTCCATTTTCGGGGATCCCATTCCATTCCAGATTGAGAGCTCAGAGAAAGAGAGAAAGAGAGCAAAGGAGCAAGGAGAGAAGAAGAAGGAAGAGGGAGAGGCGAAAATCGATGGATCAACCCCTTCTCCACTCCCGATCTTCGATCTAATTCTATCATGCCTCTCTTTATCTCTTTATTTGTATTTCTGGATAGATCTATGACTTGTGAGTAGTTGATCATTGTTTCTAGGGTTTGTAGATGGATTTTCTTAATTTGTGTTGCTTTTCTTGATTTGGATCTTGTATGAACTCTTTTGATTGTATTGATTGTGTATTTGTTTGTCTTGATTGCTTTGTCTTGCTGTGATTGCATGTGGTGTGCTTATAGTGGTAGATCAACCCTAACAAGGTCATGTGACCATTGCGTTCTCTCAACCAAACCAATCCCTTTAGGTAGACTTGTTCGAATTGAAGCCGAAAGGTTGAATTCTTCCCTAATTGACAGATTAGAGAATACCTTAGATCTCCAATCAATCAACTAGAGGATCTGGACCAAAACACGAGAGTTGAGGTTTAGAAATCCTAAAAGGTGAAGAATTGACTGCCAAACCTAGATCTTGAACCAACAAACGAGAGTTGAGGTTTAGGAACCTTAGGTATGATCAATTAAACCTTTCTCAAGAGTTTAATATGAGGTACCAGCAAGAAATGCATCAACTCGAACTTGTAAACTCTGTTCTGGTAAATCAGTACGGGTCTTACAAGAGTGGTGTGGCCTACCCGTACCAAGCCCCACACGACTTGATCGAACCAGGTTGGTGCGGCCTAGCAGTACCAACTTGGTAAGACCCATATCACTAGAGGCAAATCAGAGATGAAGTCTGAAACCCGTGAAACATCTTTTATCCTAAATCAAAACACAGTTTATACCTTTTCTTGCACAGCCACTATTCTATTTCATTGTTTGATTGCTTGAATTGATTCTTTAGGAAGATTAAATACCAAAACTCCTTCTTTTTCACTTCTAGTCTTTAGTCAAAATAAGTAGATTCTAGACAAGGAAACCATCCCTGCGGATCGATACCCGATTATACTCCTCGATAGGGTTGTGCACTTGCAACCCTAATCGAAAGGTGTAACCGCGGTTTTAAAAGGTACGCTCCCAAGCGTACCGAAACTTGCGTTGCGCTTTCATGCGAACACTAACTCGAAGTTAGCCGTTACTAACCAGAAGTTAGTTGATCCAAAATTATTTACATTATGGCATGACAGATTAGGTTATCCAGGAAATATAATGATGAGGAGAATAATTGAAAGTGCAAATAGGCATCCTCTAAAGGACCTGAAGATTCTATTATCAAAAGATATGACATGCGAAGCATGCTCTCTTGGAAAACTAATTATTAGGCTATCTCTAAATAAAGTTGGACCTGAAGCTCCTTCATTTTTAGAAAGAAATCAAGGAGATATATGTGGACCTATTACACCTCCATGTGGACCGTTTAGATATTTTATGGTGTTAATTGATGCATCAACATGTTGGTCACATGTGAGTTTGTTAACAACAAGAAATGTTGCATTTGCTAGACTATTAGCACAAATTATCCAATTGAAAGTTAATTTTCTAGATTATCAAATCAGAAGAATCCGGCTTGATAATGCAGGTGAGTCCACTTCTCAAACTTTTAAAAAATATTGCATGTCTATTGGAATTACGATAGAACATCCAGTGGCCCGTGTTCATACACAAAATGGTCTGGCAGAATCGTTGATTAAAATATTACAATTAATTGCTAGACCATTACTCATGAGGTTAGTTTACTATCTTCCGCATGGGGACATGCCATATTACATGCCGATGTACTAATTAGATTAAGACTAACTGCTTATTATAAATATTCCCCATTATAATTGGTCTCTAGAAAAAAACCAAATTTGTCTTATCTAAAAGTATTTGGTTGTGTAGTATATGTTCCAATTTCTCCTCCACAACGCACAAAAATGGAACCTCAAAGAAGGTGGGGAATTTATATTGGTTCTATTATTAGATATTTAGAACCATTAACAGGAGATGTTTTTACAGCAAGATTTGCTGATTGTCATTTTAATGAATCAATATTCCCAAATTTAGAGGAAAAAAAACAAAAATTGGATAAACAAGTAACTTGGAATTCATCGTTATCTTATCTTGATCCCCGAAGTGGCCAATGTGAACTCGAAGTTCAAAAGATCATAAATATGTAAAGAATTGCAAATGAATTGCCTGATGCATTCACAGATACGAATAGAGTTACTAAATCACATATTCCAGCTATAAACGCACCTGCTCGAATTGACATTACAAAAATATATAATGAATCTAATGTGCGTAGAAAACGTGGAAGACCACTTGGTTCTAAGGATGTAAATCCACGTAAAAGGAAAGAGCAGAATAAAGCAGTTGGTCCAACCCCAGAAGAGGTTGATGGTAAAACTCCTGCAGAAGTCAATAAAACCCCAAAAGAGGTTGATAGTAAAACTCCTGAAGAAGTATATAAAATTCCAGAAGAGATTAATGGTAGAAATCATGAAGAAGTTGATAAAAAACCCAGAAAAGGTTGAGGAAGTTCCAGAAGAAACTCAAGTACCAAATGATTATAAGATTTCTATAAATTATGTAATAAATGATACTATATTAAATAGAAATAAAACACATGTTGATAAAATCTTTGCATTTGCTATAGCAAGTGATGTTATAAACGAAGAAGATAATGTGCCAAAAACTCTTGCAGAGTGTAGACATAGAAATGATTGGCATAAATGGAAATATGTCATATAAGCAAAATTAAGTTCATTAGACAAGCGGCAAGTATTTGGACCTGTAGTCCAAACGCCCAAAGATGTTAACCCTGTAGGTTACAAATGAGTATTTGTCATAAAAAGAAATGAGAAAAATGAGATTGTGAGATATAAAACAAGGCTTTACACAAATACCTGGAGTTGATTATGAAGAAACATATTCACCTGTAGTGGATGCGATAACTCTCATATTTCTAATAAGTCTCACAGGTGCAGAAAATCTAAAAATGCGACTTATGGATGTTGTAACAGCTTATTTATATGGTTCACTTAACAGTGATATATACATGAAAGTCCCAGAAGGATTGAAAATGCCTGAAGCACATAAGTCAAAACCTAGAGAGATGTACTCTATCAAATTAAGAAGATCTTTATACAGACTAAAATAATCTGGTCGAATGTGGTATAATCGACTGAGTGAGTACCTTCTAAAAGAAGGATATAAAAATAATATAATTAGTCCGTGTGTTTTTATTAAAAGATCAAATCTAGGTTTCATAATCATTGCAGTGTATGTTGATAATTTAAATATTATTGGATCTCCTGAAGAGATTGAGAATACTGCAAAATTAATGAAGAATGAATTTGAGATGAAAGACCTCGGTGTAACAAAATTTTGTCTCGGCCTGCAGATCGAACATCTAAAGAATGAAATATTTATCCATCAATTAAATTATGTTGAAAAAATATTAAAGAAATTCAATATGGATAAAGCTCATCCTTTGAGCACACCAATGGTCGTACGATCGCTAAATGCAGAAAATGATCATTTTCACCCACAAGAAAATAATGAAAAAGTGCTTGGTCCTGAAGTACCATACTTAAGTGCAATCGGAGCATTATTATATCTTGCAAATAATACGAGACTCGATATCTCATTTGCAGTAAATGTGTTAGCAAGATATAGTACTAAATCAACCAGAAGACATTGGAATGGAATTAAACAAGTATTTCGGTATCTCTGCAGAACTAGAGATATGGGGTTATACTATCAAAAAGATACAAAATCCAATTTAGTTGGATATGCAGATGCGGAATATTTATCGGATCCACATAAAGCACGATCTCAATCGGGATATGTATTCACCTATTGTGGAGCTGCAATTTCATGGTGATCAACAAAACAAACTCTTACAGCTACATCTTCAAATCACGCCGAACTGATCGCCTTATACGAGGCGAGTCGAGAATGTGTTTGGTTACGGTCAATGATTTAAAATATTCAAGAAGAATGCGAACTTGAAAACATCAAGGTAAATCCTACTCCGCTATATGAAGATAATGCAGCATGCATTACACAAATCAAAGAAAGATAAATCAAAGGAGACCAAACTAAACATATTGCACCAAAGTTCTTTTCGACACATGACCTACTAAAGGAAGGCGTAATAGATGTTTGCCAAGTCCGATCAATCGACAATCTGGCAGACCTATTTACAAAATCTTTACCGACAAAGGTTTTTGTACAACTCACAAAGAAGATAGGTCTACATCGATTAAAGGATATTCAATGATATCAAAATGAGGGGAAGCGTTATATGCACTGTACTCTTTTTCCCTTAACCAAGTTTTTATCCCAATGAGTTTTTCTTGGTAAGGTTTTTAATGAGGCAGTACATAGTCCTGAAGTATCATGTTGATCCTGAAGTATCATATTAACAGCGTATAATGAAAGATGAACATCCAAGGAGAAGTGTTATAAAATATATTTATGTGGATGTTCATTTTATAACTTCCAATATTAATTCTCATTTGATTGCCCACTATCTCCACTACCATGGGCATTCATTTTCTCCTTTATTATTGTACATCTCTTTCTAGCCTATAAATAAATGCTTTGTAAATAGAGAATGTGACACATATATTATATACAATAGTGGAGAATATAATTCTATTATTGCTCTCTTTATCTCTCTTATTATTTACTTTTGTTGCAACTTTATTTTAATTTTACAACAGAAAAATCATTCAACATAATTTTTATATAAAAATCTATCTGAAATCCAGATTTCATATTTTGAGAATTTTCTTTTTTACTATTTATTTTAAATAGGTAGAAAATCATATGATCTAAAGATTGAGGATCATCCGAAAGTAGTGTATTTCTATATATCCAAAAAGACTAGTATAAAAAAATTAATCTATAATAAGTAAATTTCAATGTGAAGATTATGTTGACACTTGAAAGGTTTAGATTGATTGTTTGAATTTTAAAAATATAGATATAAATTCATAGTACAAACTGATGTATATTGCATAGTATCATAACCTCACTAAAAAAAAAATATTATAATGGAGATCTAAAGACTCAATCGAACTCTAGACATTGACTCCGGTACTAAATCTTCATTCTTATATTAAGCATGTGGATATCCTAATCTATCAAGGGCTTTGAGTAGAAGATAAATTTCAAATTGAATATAATCTCTCTAATGAAATATTCTGATCCTATGCAACTTTTTGATATTTTTATATGCAGAAGTCTAAAATTATTTAGATATGTACTCGCCACATGTAGTCATCCCATGCAAATTGTATAATCTTCTCGATTGGTCATAATTTATTTTCATTTTTTTAATATAGTTATGAATGTTTTATTTCATTTAAAAAATATTATTTGTCATTTAATATGTTTTTATATGAAAATATATATATCAAAAAGATTAAAAAAAAACTCGTATAGATGTTGTTTAATATGTTATTTAAGGAATATTAATCTATCATTTAGTCCAATTTTTTTTTTTAAATATGTTGTCGTCCAGACACAATATTATTTAACGAGTTAATTGCTCTAATAAGTAATCTAAACTAAAGCTCATTTGGGTTCCTTTTTTTTATTAAGGATCGAATACAAGTCTTTTTGTTTGTATCCATTGGGGATTAGATTTATTTGTAACTGGTAATCTTAATGAAGACAGATAAAAAATAATTATTAAATAAAATAATAATATATATAATCTTACCGGACAAATAATAAACAAATTATTTTATTAATATAAACTATACATGTATCCGAAATATTTATTTATACTATAATAAAAATATAAATCAAAACATCCTCGTAAAATTTTATCCAGGTTGTCAAACCATTTAGCGTCTTCAAAAACTGAGAACCGCTATCAGCGACCGGTTTTTCATTGATTAAAATTAGCTTCACTAATATCTAGCTATCAGCGACCGATTTAATACATTTACATGACGTTAGCAAAACCAACAGCTACCAAAAAAAATCGGTCGCTGGAAAGTTATCAGCTACCGAGATAATGTCATTCAACAACTGATGACGTCATCGGACGAGGCCTTCAATGACTGGATTATCAGTGACAAGACCTTCAGTGATCAGACTATCAGCGACCGATTTTGGTATCAGCGATCGGTGACGCGATCATCAGCGACCAATTTCATCGGTCACTGATGCTCTGATCTTTGTAGTGAATCAAATAGAACATAAGTTGGACCACATGATGGACGGATTTCATTAATACATTAAAAGAAAGTAGTCTTTACTTGAAATATTTTATGAAACCAATAAAAATACCTACATGATTTGGGGAGAAATGTTAATAGAAGAAAAAAATCATGGAACTATAAAAATAGTCAGGTAATTATGAGATAATCACTTGTAAATCGTAGAGTTGCAAGGCACGCCAATTGCGTTCGTTCAATGATTCCCTACCGTAGGGTTGTTAATGATTTGAGTTCGAGCAAGTTGAGATATGCTCGTGTTTGGAGCGAGTTAATTTGAGTTGAGAAAACAATATTGAATTGACAATTTTACTTGTGCTCAATTCGTTAAATGCTCGAGTTGACTTATGCTCATTTAGACAATTTTAAATTTTGTTTTGGATTTTTTGTTTTAGAACTAGACAAATGATAAGTGATAGCTAATTTTTCCAATCAAAAATATTATCATACTGACATGTCGAGTTATACAATCAAACGTCATCAGTGTTTTATAGATACCCACATAAAAAAAAAATTTGCAAACTGTTTTGAATTTATCACACAACATGCTTTCTACATAATTAATGAAATTACTTGAGATTGGATGTTATATAATTTTGGGTAAATTTCGCTGCAGGTCACTAAACTTTGTTATTTATCACGAATTGATCACTCAAATTTAATTTCTCTTTTTAGTCACTCAATTTTGTTATTTGTTCCAATCAAGTCCTTCTATTTTTTTCATCCAAAATTTTAACGGAATATGCTAATTCCGTTAGTATTTTGGATGGAATATGCTCATTCCGTTAATATTTTAGATGGAATGAGTATATTCCGTTAATTTTTTAGACGGAATAGGAATATTTCATTAAAATTTTGGACGAAAAAAGTATAAAGGGACTTGATTGGGACAAATGACAAAGTTGAGTGACTAAAAATAGACAAATTAAACTCGAGTGACTAATTCGTAACAAATAACAAAGTTTAGTGACCTCTAGCGAAATTTGTCCTATAATCTTATGTAACTCAGTTCTTAATGAGCGAAATGGAATATATTCATGCTCGATTTATTAAGTTAACAAGCGAGTTGATAATGAATAAGTTATGAATGAAATTTTAGCAAGAAACTAGTTATGAGCAATTTATCACCCAATACCGAATGTAAATGTGAGGCCAGACCAACGCCAATCGCGCCATGCTGAACTAATGCTTGTACTAGAATGAATGAATGATGGTAGATCTATATCATCTCACAGGGACTCCAGAAGTTTTCCACTAATTAACTTTGATACCGTTTCTATTTTTGGTGAATAAAAAAGCACAATCTTATACTTTGATAATACCATCTGGCAGGGGCCATAATTTTAATTAGCTAGGAAGTGTTGTACCTGGCATTTTGTTTCCATTGGGGAAGTTTGCTTATAGGAATCCCATGTTTAATTCTGGCCAGAAAAATATTTTTTTTAAGCCACCTAATGGGACCATGGTATTAACAATTTTGGACTACAAACACGGCCCATTGAAAAGCCCAGCCAGACTCAGAATTAAACAGATCAAACATATGGATTTTTTAATGTGTGTGTCTGTGTTTTGGGGGTGTCAAAACTAGAGATGGCAATGGGCTGTATTCATGGGTATTTTGCTAAGTCCATGTTCAGTCTGTCTGTTAAAAACTGATGGCTGCCAAGACCAATTTAATGGGCTTGAAAATCTATGCCCGGCCCGCCCATGGGCCTTTCCCCTAAATCCATGCCTGTCTATTTTTGCCTGCTCCAACCCATGGACCTACCTTGCCTACCCATACCTGCTGGTCCATCCATATTCAACCACATCAAATAGACCGTATAAGACAACAAAACAATTCATGTGATTTTTCTAATGGAAGAAAAAATAATTCATATTTTAACAACAAACCATAATGTGATTTTGCTATTGGAGTAACAAAATAATTCATAGTTTAATAGTAAATAAAGGCTGCTGGTCTAGGTCTTCAGCATAAGTCCAGGCCCAGTCCAGACTTATGTGTTGATGGAATGAACAACACTTTTGTGTCGAAAATAGTTCGACCAAATGCCGCATTACAAGTCGTCATAGAATCCCTCATCAGAGGCGGAAAACTGGTGTTTATTAGCAAACGATCGATCTTATCTAGCACCTAGGTGAAATTGGTAATGGTTAGATATGTTTCGATGGCTGCTAACCCTCGACATCAGTTAATTTACTTCCAGGATAATATGATTTTTCATTTTCTAAAAATAAAATTGGGGAATGTTGCACTGGCAACAAAAGTATTCATAAGAGAAGGAGAAAAGAGAGAATGGGAAGAGAGGCTTTTATTTTTTTTATTGTTTTTTCATCAACTTTTGTTGGCACTTCTTGCAGTAACATAAAAAAAAAACAGTTGTCGGAACTTATTAGTGCAATTACTGATCTCTGTTTTCAGTAATACTTAATTTAAAACTTGGGTAGTAGAATGCTAATAATTTCTTTCTGACATAGCGTTCAACTAATTAAGCCAACCCTTTAGATGATTGTATACTTTTTGGAAGTGAAATTCATGCCTTGTGTTTTGCTCCTGCCCGTTTGATTTAGCAAATGATGAAGACTGAAGATATACTGAAAAAGAGGAAATTGACGGGCAACCACTTGCTAAATTAAACGGGCAGGAGCAAGTCACGAAGAGCATCTACCCCACAAAATTTGCAACAAGAACATGCAACCATTAATAGGCTCAGCATATCAGAGTTCATATTTCATTAATGTGATTAATAAGAAGCATCTGTCAATTACGCAGTACAAATTAAAGCGTTCTCGTTCACTTTTTGACAATAGTAGTTGATATAATACTACGATATAAATTAGGGTTAATTTTTCATTTACCCTTCAACTCTTCTCAAGTTTCTTATTTCTCCCTCTAGAGTTTAATATTCATGTATGACCTCTAGCTCTTCAAATTCTTTCTTATTTACCCTTGAGATAATAAATATGAATTAATCCCTCTTGGAACTTATCAAACTAATAATTTATATTTATTTTCAAATAGAATGACAAAAATATCCTTAACAAAATAAAAAAATAAAAAACCAGAGCAGTTCTTAATCTTTCCTCTCCCCACTTTGATGGCCGAACATGCTATATCGAATTTGAAAGTCCATTGCTTTCTTGTCCCAGCCCATTGTGAGATATGGAATTTCATACAATCCTCGCTGCAATGACCTCTACCATATGGCGAGAATGTAATGGCCCATGTGTGACCTCCAACTTCAAGATCGAAAGTGCCGAGCACTTTGCCATTTTCTGACTTGAGCTGTTTGATTAGTGAGTAGCCCGTGATTTTGAGTAGGAATGATTTTGTAAATGTCTTCATTCGGCATTGAATGCCAGCTCCTGATTGGTCATCGTTTGCCATTGCTTTGTGCATAAAATTTAAAATGTTAAAAAGAAACATAAGTGTCTTTAAAAAGTTAAAATTCTCATATAGAATAAAAATTAACAGAGCAAATGCAAGGATGATCTGAGAAATGTCGATCTTAAAATTAAAAACAGAATCTAAATCCTCATATAAGACAAGAATTAGTTTGAGAATGGATTATTGTTTATTTTAGAGAAGAGAATTGATTATCGTTAAGCACAAAACAGAAAGAGTTTTGATTTATCTCCCTGAGGAAGAAATGAAATGAATCCAACTTGTCAAATACTCTGATTATCTTTTCCTCGATGCAACAAACGGTACTAATAATTTGTTGTGCTGTTTTGATCGTTTTAAGTTAATCTCTCCTCCTAAATAGATTTTGTAGTTTTTCAAGTATCAAACGGTTTCGGTTCAGATCCCGTAAGCAATTGCAGGTTTTTTTTATTGAGGTCTTGCTCTTAATATTGTTCTAGCATCTAACGGGAAGGAAAACGGTGTTAAGTATTTTGACAAGCTTAAGTTGAAGACGTGGGGAGAGAGAGGGGGAAAGAGATGGGATGAGGAAAAGATTAAGAACTAGTCTGGTTCTTTTATTTTGTTCAGGGTATTTTTGTCATTCTATTTGAAAGTAGATATAAATTATTATTTTGATAATTTTCAAAAGAGATTTATGCATATGTATTGGCCTGGCCTCAAGGGCAAATAAGAAAGAATTTGAAGAGTTAGAGGTCGTACATGAAATATTGAACTCTAGAGGGAGAAATAAGAAATTTAAGAAGAGTGTAAGGGTATATTAAAAATTAACCCTATAAATTACCATTATTTCGTTCAAAGCCAGATGAGCGCTCGAGTGATATTTCTCATATAAATCAGTTATCAAAAATATGTACAATTAGACATGCAAACTGTTTTACTAAGAGTAGAAATTTATCAGAACCCACCTATAAAATACAATTTAATAATCCTCGCAAATCAATTACACCGGTGTGACTAACTAATCTTACAAACAAAACAAAAATTAAAATTTGGGTCAGTTAACCCTCAAAAGAATCTCCTTCGTGTCGTGATTATCACCCAGTCCCCCCCTTTACAAAGTATTTTAATCTAGTGCACTTCTACAATTGCATAATTATATTATCTATGGTAAGAAGCACCCGAAGTATCATCATACATACCCCGCCATGCATTATTACCTTCATCCGACCCGCTACATGCTTGGTTTTGCACAGGGATGTTACCAAGATCCACATCTAGGCTCATCTGCTGCACTTCAGCTGCAGACAATATTTTGATACTCTTCACACAACTCACAAATTCCCTGACATACAAAAAAAAGGATATCAGTAATTAAAATAAGAACAAATTTATGGTTCAAAACCCGGTTTCGGCTGGTGTTTATGAAAAGAAGGGGCCTGAGTATGCCCTTTAATCAGAAATGGGATCCCAAGAGAATGAAATATTTTATAATCCTAACAAACTTCTTCAAATACCGGTTTGGTACAAAACAAGACTTTGAAACAATAAAAAGTTCAGGAGTAAGCTTTTTAGACATGAAGGATCACTTGACAATGGTTATTTTGACAATCTTGACAATAGATTGAAAAAAAAAAATCAAATAAAGTTAAAAATTAGTACAGAAAAAAATTATAGGTATGTTATTGGACATATATATAGAAGCCCACAATAACATTTTATGCAATTTAAGTATAGTTTGACAATGCATCAAAAGACCGTCAATTACCAACTGTTGAAATTTCAAGTCACATGATGTACATGCACGGTGAAACATTAATCAAAATCTCATCACAATATACATGATATGAAGCCGATGATATTGCATTTCAAATTTAAGCTTTATTTATGAAGATTGTTAAAATAAAGAATTGTCAAGTGATCCCCCCTCGACATGACATATAGATAGCCTATATACCAGTGGATAATACCATCAAGGATTGATAAAAACTCAGATCATTAAAAAAGTTCAAACCGTTCAACGTTGGATTTCAAATTGGAACTTTATTTTCGACAATTGTCAAAGTTTTCAAGTTATTAATTCATAAGAAGATCCAAAAACACAAAAAGATATCAAACAGAGTAACATAAAGGTATATATTGGCAATGCGAGGAAACTTACTCCCATGGGTCATCTCCAACAAGTAAGATATCATTTTCATGGTCTACATAGACCAGTTTCCAATCGGTTCGATAAGGATCCTCAAGTTGTCCCTGAATACCAAACATGCATGCCAGATCGTGCCGTAGCTCATCATATCCTCTGTATCGTGTCACATCAATCGACCTCCCCACTGAGCCTCGCTTTTGCACCTTCACCCAATGTAACACAATAAAATAAGTTGTCTTCTGTAAAGATATATTTACAAGTAGGGGTGTTCTTTGGGTCCGGGTTATTTGGTTCAACCGAACTAAAAAGGTTTGGATTGATTGGTTCAGTTTTTTAAATGGATCGGTTCGGTTGAATTACTTCAGTTTTTTATGGCTCTATTTTTACAAAACCGAAAAGATCGAACCGACCAAACTCTATATGATTCAAATCAATGCTTTATATATAATGTATGTAATATCAACAGCTTATATTTTGGTTTGGATATTTTAGAACATCTACATATTTTGTATGGAATTGAACAATGTATGTGATGTCAACAACTTATATATACAATCATATTTTAAATTTTATGATTATTAGATGTATTTGTGTGTGTATTGAGTTCTGATCTTTTAAACTTTAATCTCTTATTTCGGTTGAACCAAACAAACCAAAATTTACTTTGGTTATATTGGTTTGGTTGTTACTTGGTTGACAAGTTTAATACAGTTAGTTCAGTTATATTTTTTAAAACTGAATAAAATTTTGGTTTGAATACTTTAATTCGGTTTTAACCGAACCAACCCAATGAACACCCCTATTTACAAGGGGAAAGGTAGTAACCCACAAACCTTGGTGAAAGTTCTGCGTTGTGTTTGATTATTATTCCACATGCCTTGACTAGGCATCCCGCTTTCTGGTAAACCAACATCACTTGAGCAACCTGGCTTGAACGATATATCAGGCAAACCAAATGACTGAGAACTGATATCTGCAGTAGAAATCTCAGTCTCGACATCCATGTAAGTTTTTTTACCAGAATACAAGTTCTCCACCTCCTTCCCTGATGCCACACCTCTCGCCATTAAGGCATCAGGCATCAACCCATCCATAAATATACTGTTTGCATTGCTATTAATGTTATTAACACTATTCATGATATTATTATTATCTCTCGTGTCAATTTGTACACCACTTCCATCAAGGCATCCTGCAGGCATTGAGAAGCTATCCTGGTGGGGCCCATCATCCAGACAGAACGAACTTGCAGAGGATGCATCGAGATCTGTTACTGTGTTTCGGTTTGGTTTTAGTCGGGAATCGGGTTTGCTTTGGATTTCTTGGAGAAAATTCTCCACTGGTGATTGCATGAATGCCACTGCAGCGGCATCTGTCAGATTTGCACTCCCTTGGTGACCTCGACTCAAGGAATTGACAGTAGGAGGTGGGTCAGTGTTGGGGCAGGATTGAGATCGGCTGAGTTGCTGGGCCTTCAGTTGCTGTAGGTGAATTTCCGAGGTTTTCTGGCCGACTTGTTGCACTACCTGAGATTGGTATTGTGGGTTTAACTGGGACAAAATTTGCTGTTGCTGCTGTTGGTACTTCTGCAGTAACTGAATTTGCTGGATTTCCTGTTGCGACAGTTGCGGCAACTGCTGGCTCGGCAAGAGAGCCTGCTGGTAATCTACTGGCAATTGGTTTTGCAATACTTGTGGCAATGCAGACTGTTGTTTAACTGCAGTTATAATATGATTGTTGTTGTTGTTGTTGATGTTGTTGATGTTGTTGATGTTGCTGCTGGTGTTGTTGTTGTTCGGTTTTGCTATTTCATGTTGTTGGGATTGATTAGATGTGGGACCCATGATCAAATTTTGTTTCAACTTTTGTTGTTCAACAGCCTCCAGTTGCTGCAACTGCTGTTGCTGTTGCTGTTGCTGTTGCTGTTGGTGGAGTTGCATTTGCTGTCTTTGTAGTTGAGGAAGCATTTGGATGGAGTTCGGAATTTGAATGGAATTGGGAAGTTGTAACGGGACCTGGTTCTGTAGTTGGGGTTGCTGTTGCACAACTTGCGCCTGTTGCTGAGCTGGAACCTGATGCTGAGGTGGCAGTTGCTGCTCATTAGGCAATGCGGATTGAGGGGTTACAACTGGTTTTGTGCTGAATTGCAAATTTGGTATAGGCATCCCTTGGGATTGGAAATTCTGCAAAGGCGGATTAGAGGGCATTAAATTCCCGGGAGTCTGTTGTTGTTGCATGGCCATCCATTGGACAAGACTCAGCCCAGGAAATATCGCACTTTGTATATCCTTCAATCCAAAATCATCAGATAGCCATGGCATGACTCGTCGAAATGCACTCTCCACTTCCGACTCGTCATCTGAAAAATACATTACTTCCAGTGAACTTTGGTTTCCATAAAAAAGGAAAAATCAGAGAACTAACTGCTCTTTTCATTTTCTTCATTTTTTCCCTTTATTCATTGTATTTTGTGTGTGTGTGTGTGTGGAGTTGGAGGGAGGGGTCAACCTGGCACGCCTGGTTGCTTAGGAATTTTGGGTCTAAAGATCGGTGGAGGGCATATATAAAATGGCGTTGCCACAGGCTCGATTTCCCATAATGACACACGGGTTCGTCTCTCGGTGGCTGTTGACTCATCCCACCCAACCTAAGTATTATCCAAAAAAGACAAGTAAAAAAAAAACAAATTTAATACCAGCTTTGGTGCCAGAATATGCTTACTGTAAATCATGTGAGAAATAGCACTACTCACCTGGAGATTTCTCCAATGAGAATTTTTCCAGCGAACAGGGTCCAAGTCACTGATGCCAGTTATTGTACCCATGTACCGGCGCACACTAGAATCCTCTGTCTCAAACAGCATCCTGAATCGCATGCCGAGTGACACTTGGGTGTACAAGGCCTTGTTGTACTTGGCCAGTGGGATTACAAACTCTGATGGGCTTGCCCTGAATTGCCAAATCATACAAGTATCAGCAAAATGTCTTTTTGTTTTCGTTTTTCGAAACTTTCACACTCGAAAAAATGATGAGATAGTTAGTACTACCTAGGATTGTAGAATATGGTGAATTGGCTGTTATTTTGCGCAGCGTGTGCAGCTGCAGCTAGAAGTCCAATGTGCATGCTGTCACTTGATAGAACTGAAGAAGAAAGAGCTGGCTGTTGTCTGTTTGCGCGTCTTATTCCTAAAAGAAGCTGCGACTTCTCATCTCTGAACAAAATGAGGTGCATAAGCTCCCATTTTTCAGCAAGAGGAGGGTTTAAATGCCTCGTGTCTTTCGTGCCTCACTTGTGCCTCCCATCCTTAACTCTATTTTCAAAGTCCAAATAGTCGATCCGAACTGCTCAACACGATCTCCATATTAAAATGTGCTTGGAGATCAAATTTTATATTTTTTGGAAATGTTTTACTATTTTTTTAGATCGGTACAAAATCACTGTTTCTGGACCATTCAAAAACAGTGATTTTTTACCGATCTAAAAAACTAGTAAAACATTTCCAAAATTATAAAATTTGTTCTGTGAGCACATTTTTATATGGATATCATGTTGAGCTGTTCGGATCGACTCTTTGGATTTTGAAAATGGAGTTAAGGACAGAAGCACAACTGAGGCGTGAAAGACAAGAGGCATTTGAACCCTACTCTTTCGGCAATAACAACTGAGAAAGAAAAATGTAGTACCAAACCTGATAAAGAGAACAGAGTCTCCAGCTATGAGCCTTTTCGTGCTTACAAATACACTCCAGCCTGTTGTCAGAAGATGCCTCTTGGGCTGACCTGGATTTATATCAGATCATAGACTAAAAGCGTCATAGTAAAAACTAAAATATTAAATACAATTAGATGCTGTAAAATAAGAAAACATACCACGATAAATATGTCGAAATTTCCATGAAGAATCATGTAGATCCTTGGCCACCAACTCTTGAGCCGGTGGTTGCATTGTAAAGTCCTGTAAGTAACAATGTTTTCATCAGGTAACATACGATAAATTGCTTAACCAGACAAAAAAGGTTCTACTCCATAAGTACATTTCATTTTCATGCTCGTTCAACAATTATTTGGTGTCCCGGTGAGTAAAAGGCACTATGGGAACCAAATCATAAAGGTAAGGGGTGTTCATTGGATCCGATTTATTTGGTTTTCGACCAAACCGACAAATTGTAGATTAAATGGTTCAGTTTTTCGCTTCAAATGGTTCGGTTCGGTTGAATTTTTGGATTACTTTGGTTTTTCATATTTGGCTTGGTTTAGTCTTCTCTTATTTCGGTTCAACCAAACAAATCAAAATTTACTTGATATTTACTTGATATTACTTCGGTTTTTTATATTTGGTTGGGTTTAATCTCTCTTATTTCGGTTCGACTGATATCTATCTTAATACCTATTCTATGATTATATTAAATATATTTGTGTATCTGTTAAGTTTTGACCTTTTGGAATTTAATATCTCTTAATTCGGTTCAACCAAACAAACTGAAATCTACTTGAGTTTTTTTGGTTTGGTTGTTATTCTGTTGACAAGTTTAATTTGGTCGGTTTAGTTAGATTTTTTAAAACCGAATAAAATTTTGATTTGACTATTTTAATTCAGTTTTAACAAAACCGACCATCTGAACACCCCTACATAAAGGTCAGGTCTACCACCAGTGCTGTAGAGGTTTGATACGCCATGTCAATATGTCATATGTAATTAATACAAAGAGAAAGTCAACTTACCAAAGGTGGAAAAATCTTCTCAGCAGCACGGCGGGGCACTGAAAAGCCTCCATGTGTACTCGTATCACTTGCTGTTAATGTTTTACAAAAGAACTCACCTGGCTGTTTGTTTTGTTTCAGGCCCATTTCTGATGCTAGCATTGCCTCTCTGTCATACTACAAGAAACTTAAGTAAACAACCTATTCAAGATTCTCTTAGTTAAACATAAACAAAATATAAGGAAACCCTAATTAGTCAATAACTAAGATACAAGCTCGTACATACTTTATTGACGGGTTGAAGGGTCATTTGAGCATAAACCTCGTCACTCTCCAGATCAGCCTAATAGCACAAATTTTTATTATAGAACAAATTAAAAACATTATACAGAGTTAATTGATAAGAAGCAATTGAGATAAGAAAATTTCGTACAAGTAAAGTACAACTATGAAGCCGACAGATAAGCTTAGAAGGCAGATTTGGATAACTCGGGATGCTGTCTATCTCTTTATGCATAGAGGCTGCTACCTATTTTACAACAAAAGAAAATAAACTATGAAAGAAGCTTCAGTGACAAAAAAAATGATTATGAAAATTTTCCTTTTTGAGTTTCATTGACATTAATTTTAGAAAACCCACACCTGCTCACTGTGGCCTTGGGGAAAGTATACCACGAGACTACCAACGGGCGGTAATGAGACAAGTGGGCCCGCACAAGCGTGCCATAGCTCTGAATTTATTATTTTCTTTTCTCCTATAGTTCGGAGAAAAAATGTACACATTAGAAACTTGCAGAATAAAAACATCGGCATCCTCAAAATTAATATAAAAGATAACTACAAACATTTTTTGGCACTACAGCGAAGATATACGCCCTTTTTAGGAAAATTAAATTAATACAAGTTTTAAAATTACATATTTTGAGTTTGTATATCTGAATCAAGCCAAAATTAAATTGTGATTGATTCTTTAGTTAGAGTGCTATACTGAATCCCAAGTCCCAGCACTAGCAGCAAGAGCTGAGGAGCATGGGGCCCACAGCACAGTGATACGGATCACACAAGGGGCTGCACTGTAAGCACTTTAGCAAAACACTAACTTGGATATAAAGTACAGCTACAGTAAGCTCTTAGCTCCCTGTTTCTTCATTCCAAACCGCAAATTAATAAAAGAAGATGCACAAAAGATCACAAAAAACAATACCTACATCCACCATTGAATGTACTGAATTCTTCAATTTCTAAAAAATAGAGGGGAAAATAAGATTTGTACCCTCTGCTGAATTAGCCGAAGCCCCATTTGAACTAGGAGCCTTCATTTAACTATCTCGAAGTACTTGCAAAATTCTCCAAAGGTGGATACCTCTTAAAGCGAGATTCTCCCGTGTTGAGTTCAGCCCCTTATACCCACTTTTTAACAGAAACCCCCTTTTGTTTTGTTTAATCACGCCGAGATCCTTAAAAAACTATTTCCCAAATGCGTTACAGAGAAGCAACCCATGATACACACCTCACCTCAGAGTGTGATACCTCTTGGATATTCTATCAGCCACAAAAAGCTTATATACCCGCAAACATACAGTAATTCGATATCAACCCGAATCTTCAAATAGAACCTCTCTCTCTCTCCCTCCCCTCCCCTCCCCTATTACGCGCTACTACTTAGAATGGAATAAAACTTCAAATCCCATTAATCCACAAAAAACAAGATTCGAACTCCAATTTACCCAAATCTCTGCTATAGGCTAACAAGCTATAATGGTAGCCCACCCAACACAAATTGTAATTTGATACGCACAAATCCAAGCTCCAAGTTGAGAGGTCACAGCAGTTATTCGTCGCTTTATCTGACTTCACCTGAGAAGATGTGTTTTACCCCCTTTGTAATGTTTTTCTGGATACGGCGACGGTTGGAGAAAAAGTGTTGGGGGATGTAAGAGAGTTTGAGCTGGTTATCCTGCTCTCTTTCTTTTCTGGGTTATGTGTTTGGTGTGTTGGTTTCTTGCTGGGATCAGAGCGGAGAGGGGCCGACACGAAAGCGACCGCTGCGAGTTAAAATACAACGGAACCATCGCCTTCTCTCTTCTTTCTTCAACTCGACTGAGCCGCTTCAGAAAAATAAAGAATGTACCTTTTTAAAAAAATAATGGGTTGTCTTTTGCATGTTTACACTTATAAACATTGATATGTTCTTTATAACCCTAGAAAATTAAAACACGTTTTGACAAATAGGTGAAATTTATATAAAAATTATTCTACTAATTAAAACAAAATTATTTAAAACACTAGAGTCTTCAGCCTCTTCTCGTGCATAGCAACATAAAGATATAAATCACAAGTTAAAAGAGTAATTGGCTGATTGCTTCATCTATTTTGTTGTGTTATAGATTTTTTTGTACTTCTTTCTTTCTGAGGTCTACAAATAAACATCTCCTATTTTTCTATAATTTGTTTCAGATTTCGTATTCACTTGTAGACCAACAACAGTTACTGAAAAATATGTAGACTGTATGAATCATAATAATCATAATTCTGTCTTTCTTATTTATTCATTTGTACATTTGTCCGATTGCTAAAATTCTTTATCGTACAATTAGAGTAAATTTTTTTTATTAGATTGTATTTTTAAACTTCTTCATATTGTACAATGCAAAATATACTTCAAGAGTTTGTGAATTCAGTATCATAGCACAAACAAAATTATTGTATAAATCAATCTATTTTTTTACATACATTCAAAAGAAAAGATTTCCAAAAACAACATATTTCCTAGCTGGATCAATTTAGGACCTACACAATTGTTGAGGTTATATATGCAAAAGAGGAAGTGGTTTTTCTAAACCACTCCGCATTAAGTGGCATGTTTATTTGGTGGGTATTGTTCGGAGAGTGGGGATGAGTAGGAGAAATTATTCGGCTTTTTTTTTTTTTCTAATTGAATATATTTAATTCCGTATAACCCGGACCGGCCCACATGCACTTCTCCCTTCCCATACGTATCTGCTCTCTCACTCGTTTTGGAAATCGCTTTGTTGACCAAAAAGAGCTTGTACCAATAATCCAGTATATATAATCGTGCCAGAATATACCAGCTCCGGCCGGATCCAAAACCGGTACAGAAGACACCCAATAAGCTGGGAATTTGCATCCTCTGAGTTAACTCAAATTTTGAGTTTAGATTCGGACCGTCCGATATCAGTTTACACAAATATTAAAGGATTCTGAGCATAATTGATTTGAATTTTGATCGGACAGTTCCAAGCTAAACTCAAATGGTGTGTGAATACGGAAAATAAATATGTTGCAATTCTAAAATCAATAAACAGTAACTCTAAAATTCTTGCAATATGAATTCAGACGTCAATTTTTTTTCAAGAACATATCTCGAAACAACTGCTTTTTCCTTACATGTATTTCGAAATAGTTCAACATGGATTCAAATTTCAGAAATTTCAAAATTACTGTTTACTGGTCTCAGATTTTAGTGATCAGGTCATCTGTAGTTTGACAAAGAATAACAGGAGAAAAGGCAATTAGCAATATTGTGTGTTGTTTTCTTCAAAAAAAAAAAAATTGTATTGCTTTTGTTGCATGGGACGCCTGAAATTCATTTCTGCAATCCGGTTTAACCATGTTGTGATTTTAGATTAATATTTGAATAAGTATTATTTCAAAAATAATATTATGACATTATTATATATTGCAATAAAACAAAATGACCAACAAATATAAAAAAAAAAAATCCTTTACGAAGAAAATTATAATTCTCTGCCATATATGAAAAAGATCAAACAAATAAAGAAATAAAAGAGATGTAATCAAACTGTTATTTATGTAATGTGAATAATTAAGAGACTTTGCGACGTTGCGACTTTGCATTCTTTTTTCTGTTTAGTGAGCAAAGAAAATTTTACATTTTCTTTTTCCTTCAGAAAAAAATGTAACAATTGGCACTAATTTTCAATGTATCATAAAAAATAGGTCTTATAAAAAAAATCATATAAAGTCTATATATTTAAAAAAGGACCGAATCTACATGCACTTTATCATCTGATTGCTTTATGTTTGTTGGTGATATTGTAATTATAATAGCCTTTAATCTTTAACTTTAACTAGACTTGTTGTTGGTCACTAGTGTCGCATCATGGAAAAAAACTATTGAGTTGCGACTTGATTTTATTTTTTTTTTCCATGATTTTAACCTATGTAGGAAGAAAATACGAGAATAAAATCAAAACCATTTCAACTAAAAATGGTCATCAAATGGATCCAAAAAATATATATATATTCCAACTTGTTTAAAATCTCATAAAATTTGTGTTAACCAAACAGGTCCTTAATGTTTTTCATATTTTCAAAAACATTGTATAATTAAGAAGGCTTTAACATTTTTAGCGGAAAATTTTCAAAGTCGGTGTATTATAACTTTATGTAAGAACCACAGACATAGTATTAGTGGTATGAAGTATGAACCCTCATCTCTCTTTCAAGAGGACGTAGGTTCAAGTCTTGCGAATAATATCTAAAAAATGTTAGAGTTTATTGAGATTATTTAATAAAATAAAGAAAATTATGTGAAAATTTGAGGCCAATAGAGCTCTATCGGCTCCACCATTAAAAAATATTATCACAAAACCCTCATTAAGAATAAAATTATAAACAGGACCATGCGCATGGAGTTTGGTAACAAGGTGGTACAGCTAATCAGAATTCTCTGTTCCTGGTAAAGTGGTACATGATCCACAGTACAAGGCGCTATTAATTTGTTTAATCAATCACATTCAATTATCAACCAAAGCACCCATTAAGTGAAACGTGTATTAGAGCTAGAAAGGATCAATGCAGCATTGCAGCCTATTATGATTTAGCAGATTTGGATGGGTATTTATTAAAATATATTTTATTAATTTCTTTGCACCCAAAAAGTCTATAAAATGTACAAAATATAATTTCATAGCATTTTTTACTGACACCGCTAATTAAACTTACCAGCTACCAATAATATACATTACACAATTAAACTTATCAACAAATATCTCTCCTTCCTCTCCACTTGACAAGATTATTAGAGCATCTACATTCCAGCAACTCAAATAAATTTTTAAATAACTGTTAACTACTTTTTAAAAATTACAGTCTCTAAAGTTTCTAACTCTCACATCTCATAAATTAATTTTAGAGTTTCTATTAAACCACGTCAACAATAAAATTAAAAGGAGAAATAATTCCAGCCAATCATTTGGTTAGCACAGAGTTTATAAATAATTTCTTAATAAAAAAATAAGAAACTCTCACATATCTCTTAAACTGGATTAAAAACTACCACATCAGGTTAAAAACTCTCATAGTACTAGAGATGTAGATACTCTTAAAAAGCCATATTTATCATAGATCAATTAATCAATTAATTGACCTCACTCAAATTTATGAAATTCTCTTGCAAATGTAGGAAGTTACTCCAAAAAATATTTTAATATTTTTTTTTTTTACTCCGCCACTATTTCTTGTGTTGCTGACTAGCTGTACAGCCTGTACTTACCAATGTCATGCAACTGTAGTTGCAAAAAAATCCGGGTTTGAATCCTTACCAACAGACCTACGTACTCATAGTCATAGCAACCAATAACCCTAAAACATATAGGTATCGTGTCTGTTTGCTATTCAAGTATACAAGTAGTCCCAATATATTGCTACCATGAAATTAGGAGAACATGACAGATCTACCAGATAAGTTTATTAATTATTATTTTTTTTTCAACTGTTCTACGTGATTAGTCTTAAAAAATTATCAAGCACTCTTTTACGTTGGAGGGAGTTGACATGCAATTAGGGAAATTTTTTTTTAAATAGAATTAATTTTAATTGTTTTAATAGAACAAGCAATATTAAGGAGATTTTTTTTTATAAAAAAACAGCTCTATCGATTTTAGGAATCGGTGGAGAGAAAAATACGTATAAAAAAACAGCTCTATCGATTTTAGGAATCGGTAGAACAAAATTTTAATTTTTCCTCCACCGATCTCTAGGATTGATGGAGCTGCTTTTTGTAAGAAGAAATCAATGATGCTTGTTCTATTAAAATAATTAGAACTTATTCTATTTAAAAAAAAGTCCAATTAGGGATGCTTGATATATTAAAGTTCTATTTATAAAAAATTAGTCTGAATTGCTTTTGCATACAGGCTAAGATATTGTGGATCCAGAATTTTTGCCAAGGAGTAAAAAAATATCGAATCGGGTTTAAATAGCTAATTAAATTTAAACTCATTAACTAATTGGGTATTCGATAAAAAAATAATCATGTTTTTACTTATACTTTCCAATAACCTGGCTTGTAATTTCTGATGGTCTAACTTATAATTCTAATTACCAATCATAATTTTAAAAAATTATTTTGATTTTAACACTAAATTTAACACGAATTACAAATCGAATATCCAGAGGAAGGCAACAAAAATTTCAAGGGAACAAAGTCGATCGGAACCAATAGATCACTACTAAAACTCAAAATCTGACTCCTGAAACCATGTAGGTCCGCCTCTGAAGTTACTAAAACTCAAAATCCGACCCCTTGGAACCATGTAGGTCCGCCTCTAAAGATATAGATGTAATTAATATGCCTAAACAGCTTATATTGGTCTTTCAAAAATTAAAAATGTAATATACCAAACTTTTGAGGTTGTCTTTTAGGACATTTAATAATTAATTTACAAGTACGAACTCTTGTATTTCGCTGATGCCTATTAATTTAAATGTTAATTCTATAAAAGAGGGATTGATAATAATCTTGACGATGATATTTGAAATTAATTTAAAAATATCGAAAATTAAAAAGTAAATTTATAAATATATTATTATACTTTAGATATTTAATAATCAAATTATATATAATTTTATATTATTTAATAATGCATTGAGAATTGTTAATTTTGAGCCTTAAAACTATTTAATTACTTGACGTACAATAAAAACACACATCATATTCCATTATATTTCTTTATAAAGATAATATAGGTATTATATAAATTATTTCTATAATATTCAAACTTTAACATTTAAAAATTGTTAAAATTATTAATACAAATTATGATCAATGTCTTCATTATCTAAAACCAAAAAATACAAAGACCTGTTCGGAGTTTTAACTGGGCCCACGAGTAAGACAGATTGGGATTGGCGAAAAAGGGCCTACGTGGCACAGTACGCTTTCTGTTGTCGTTTCCTCCTCCTGTCGCTGCGACGGCCGGACTTTCAGGACCAGGGGCAAAATCGTACTTTCAAAATTACTGACGGGATCAGAGGATTTTTTTGCCGTACAGCAAGTTGCGGCGTAGCAGTTGGCCTCGTTTCCCGCTCCCTGCTTCTCTCTTTCTCTACCTGCTACTAGTACCAGAAAAGTGATTTTCCTCTCCGTTTTTTGACCTCCATTCAAAATGGAGACGACAGAGGGAGCTTGACAGAATGCTACAAGAGGAGAATCTTGTTGTCGTACGATAATGATGGACTGGAGAATGTCGAGGTCTTATGAATTCCTTGTATTTTTTTTTATGATGAATTCCTTGTAGCTAGGTCTTCGACGATAGAGAATCGACGCTCTGGGGAACAGAGACTTCTTCGGATTCAAGATGGTTGGAGAGCTTGTTGAAGAGGTGTAAACGAATATTGTTGGTCCCTTCAATCTTCATACCTTCATCTACATATTGTTAAAAATTGATTAAAAAAAAAGCTAAAACATATTGTTCAAATAACATTTTTGGGAACAGAAGTATAAATGAAACGAATATAGATAATAGAAACATGATGCTTTTAATCTCGTTATTATTATTATTTTTTGATAAATTTAACCCCAAAATATATCATCTTGACTTTGATAATATATTTTTCTGTTAAATCTAATACAGTTCACAGCAGGGTTGTAAATAACGGTATGTATTTGTCAGACAGATAGAGTACTGTCGAGTAATTAATCGGTCGTAATCAATCGATTAGTCGAGAAAATTTGTAACAATTTGATCACCACTAATGATTAATCTGTCAATTAATCAATCTAAACGGACGTTTTTAACAACACTGCTTAAAGATAGTGTGCTACATATAAAATTTATAAAGTTTCAAATTAATTGTTCACTCAAAAGCATGTGTATGAAGTTTCAATATAGCAAGCTATACATTTTAAACCTTGGTTACACTTTTCGATTCAAATTGCAAGTGCATAATTCTATCGAGCAGTATATTCAAGTATCAATCCAGAGGACGGTTCAAATCTATCGAGCAGTATATTCAGGTATCAATCCAAAGGACAGTTCAAATCTAGACTGGGTTTCTACCTAAATTAATTAAATACTAGAAGTTCAAAAATGTTGACTTTTGACATTTATATTCCTAATCAGTTCAATGTCAGTAATTAAATGCAAAAAAAGTAAATTAACTTGGTTTTAATCAATAGTAAAAAGACATTTTCTAGGGTTATGACTTTATCTCAGTTCTGCCTTGAGATACGGTCTGTGTAGTGTCCTACACGGGACGGATACTGTCGTACATGGTCCGTGTAGCTCTCAAGTGAATGCAGCAGTTATTGTTTCTCTGTATTGTTCATTTTTGTAGGGTTTTACTGACCAGACCTAGTGTTTCTAAACCTCAACTGTCGTCTGTTGGTTCATTAACTTGGTATGGAATTGCAATATCTTCCTTCGTCCGGTTCTAGACCTCAACTATCATGTATTGGACCGAATTACCTATTTGCTTGTTTGGTATACTAAAAGTAACCTCTATCCGTCAATATGAGAAAATGTTCACATTTCGGCTACTGCTTGGTTTCACCATTCGGGTCACTAATCCTACCTCATGTACTTAGTTTGGTTGAGATATTATAAGGGCCAATATACCTTCTAGATGTGGCCATGCATCTAGTGGTAAACCAATAAAAATCAAACAATTTAATCTAAGCAATTAAAATCAAACACAATCAAGCAATCACAAATTTCAACACAAAAATATAATAACTAACATGTAAAACAAAACATTCGATTATATCACAACCCTAAAAACTAAAAAGTCTACTCAAACATAGTTATAAAATAAATAAAAATAATAATAAAAGAAGTAGCCATGACAAAACCCAAAGAACAAAGGAGATCTGTCGAAAATTCGCGTCTTTCGCTTCTCAACTTCGTCTCCAAGGTTAGCCGCTAAGACTAAACCCTAGAAATCTCTTCCTTAGCTCCAGAAACGTCCAAAATGTCTTCTGTTGCTAAGGATCCCACCTATATAGCCTCTTAGCCGACCTTCCTTCTTTCAACCTTTATTTCCAAAATATAGTTATGTTTCCATAAATGCTTGACACGGCCTGTGTGAAAAGCTACACAGATCATGTGCCTGTGTCTCTTCTGTGGTCGAGTCAGTGGTCGTGTCATTAGTCGAGTCGAGGTTGACACGGTCCGCATGAGATGGTACACGGACTGTGTAAAAACTTCTCTCCATATTCTTTCTCGATTTCGCCTGATTCCTGCAAAATAAGAACAAACTTGCAGCAGTACCACATTCTATAGATATTCAATGAAATACGACCAATTTAATAGTTTTAAATACATATTTTGGTACAAAATATGAGTCGAAATATAGATAAGTTTGCGAGATATAATTTATAGTAAAATTAAAGAATCAATTTTATAGGTCAAATCAAGTTGACATGTGAATGGATGGGTGAGGCTTAAGTCTGACTCAATTGAAAACAAATAATAAAGTACTAGTATTGTGCTCATACATTGCAATTGCAATGATAACATATTATAAGATAATTAAAAAAAATCTCATAAAAATAACATATTTTCATATAAACCAATAAAAAATAATTATTCAATAATATTCATGAATAATAAAATTAATTCTAAATTCAAATTATAAATTAAAAGTCAACCAGTATAATCAAGTTTGATGAGAAATAACGTCAACTCAGTGCAAATTGAAGATATTAAAGTAATAACTATATTATACGTCTTGTATCTGACAGTGAAAATAAATATTTAATTGCTACAATTGAAAACATATAATAAAATTAAAAATATTAAATTAATATGTTCATACTTTATTTCTCGCTCAAGACCTTTCGGTAAACTATATTTTGATATACACTACTGAAGCATCATGTACTTCTTTCAACTGATAGAATATTAACTAACAAAAATATTCTTTTGACTTCAAATTTATGTTCTAATTATATAAAATCAAGTTAAGACACAACACATAGATTTTGATAGGGGCTAATTTATTTGTAAAAAAAAAGTCATAAGTCGTTCACCTCTATCTTTTGAATGCTTTAAAATATGTTACAGCTTGCTAATATTAATTATTACCATGTTTTAGGTAGATAAGATTCAACTTATTTAAATAAATAGTTAAATAAATAGTGATGATAATAAATGTGGTGTATTATATATATTAATTTGAACGACATAAATCTTGAATAATATAGAATCGTATTACTTAAATGAGACAATTAAATGACAAATAACATTTCTTAAACAATATAAAAATGAAGGAAATAAAGACATAACCAATCAACTATTAAATAATTTTAATTTGAAAATCAAGCATATGACAATCAAATAAAGTGTGACTGGTACATGTCTAAGCAAATTCAGACTTCTACATCAAAATAAAAATAAAATAAACACAATGCATAAAAAAGGCAAACTATTTAATCAGATAGTTGATATTCAATTCAAAATTTGATCTTTTACTCATAAAAAATTGCGAATCAAGACATCTACATGTTCAATAAGAGAAGATATTTATAACCATATACAAATTTGATTGGACTGAAATTTTGACATCCCATAACAACTTGAAATTAAGAAACCATGCTAGCTTGCTACCTATCAATCTGAATATGAGTACAAAAAACCATACATGCTCGTTATCTACCAATATGAGCATAACAACCGAGAGGCTCATCTTTTTGTAATTAGAGTACGCTTTTGTTTTTCTGTTTTTTTTCTTGTCTAGTTTTAAAGGAGGTTTTGTTTGTAATATTTTGAGTACTAGTACAGTTGATTTATGTGTACTCATGTACTGATACGAATAAATGGATTTAATCAGTTTTTGTAATAATTAATGAAATACCTATGGTTATTAATAATAATAAAAAATACTATATGTGTGCACTGTGCAGTGAGTTTCGAACCTTATTTTATTTACAGCTTAAAATTCAACTATTCCATAATTTTTTTTTTTGTTAGTGCAGGAGCAAGAGAAATGGAGAATACCCGTACAATGAATTACTGTACTCGGTACTTAAATATATTGATTGAGCCATAAAAAAATCAACAGTTCTAATTACCATCTGATTTCGTGCACTGTTCCTAGAATGGCAGATGATGTATGTACTTTTGAGGCGCATCATGTGCGACTGATTTTTTTATTAGTCGAAAAAAAAATATATATCATATAAGAGGCTGAAAAATTAAAATATAGAAAAAACGAGATGGTTTATTTTGTTTGGTGTTGAACGGAAATGTTTATTTCATCCATCAGTATTGTAGCAACTTTTTTTCGAAGTTTGGTTTGATATAAGAGAATGAAAAAAAAAATATCAAACCAAACTCAAAAAAAATGCTACAGTAATGAACAGAATAATCTCTCCAGTTATATATTTTTGGCAAGTAAATGGAGACGAATGACAGATTCCCTTGCAATAACAAATAATAATAATAATAATACAATCCCGTACGGAGCACGCTTCTGAGAACGAGCTTGCGCCGTGCGGATGGATGGATGCACGAGCGTCCCGCTGTCCGCATCGTCTCTTGTGTTCGCTCCATAATCCGTTGCTCGTTTCCCGTAACGGACTCCCGTGCAAACTTAGAAGTGCGTGGTAACTATTTAATTACCTCAGAAGTAATACTCCAATTAATTACCCTTACCGGAAGAGACCCCATCTACTGTTTCATTAGTAGATAAGTAACAAACAGCAAGTTACATAGGCAACGGAGGAGCCACATACATACAGTAGGCTCCTATTTGGGATTTTGACAAACAGTACCGGATTTATGTATAGTTGATTTATATTTGGCTTTTGTCTATTTTTGAATTTGAATTTTGTTTATTTCTGATAAGTCAGAATCAAAGCTCTCAATCAGTTAAATTAGCCAGGAATCATATATATATATTAATTAATAGATCATGCTAGTTATGGGTGACTAACAAATCTAATATTTATAAATAAATAAATGAACAAGCTCAATGAGGATGTTCGACAATAAGACTTACAGCCTTGTAGTTTAAGAGTTTAAGCTGTGTTAAGAGAAATTGTTTGGCTGATTTTGACTTAGAGCAATGAATTAAGTTTAGAATGTATAAAGGTGCTAAGGAGGAGTTCTAGGAAAGCACTGTGCCTTAAGCTTGAGTTTTTTAAGATTAAAAAAGATGTTCTAATCTAAGGCACAACTGTTCGGCCAGCTTAAACAACTAAGGAGACTAAAGCCTTGTAGTTGAATACCCACAATGAGATCATATATATATATATAAGAAGAAACATGAGTTGTGCATCTCAAAAAATAGTGACTTGATAAAAGATTTGCAGTAGAATGTTTCTAAGTTTACTAAGCTTTTTTTTTTAAGCTTAACTCTAAACTATATTGAATTGACTTCAAATGAGGAATCTGAACTGTTAAAATTTGTCTACCTTATGAGTGATGCGTCTATATACAAAAATTTTAAAATTTCAAATTAATTTTGTATAGAGTCAAGTGGTCAATAAATGTTAAAAAATTTAATGCATTAAAATTAATTTATAAACCTTTTAATTTTGACCGCTTAACTTTATATTAAATTAATTCGAAAATTAAAATTTTTTTGAATGTAGATACATGACTCGTAAAGTAGATGAGTTTTAATGGTTTAAATTCATTATTTGAAGTAATACCTATAAATTATTGAAATAATACCTAGAAATTAATAAGAGGTAGAGAAACGGGGAAAGGAGAGGAAAATAAAATTGTAGAAATAATTCTTATTTATTTGAAATTTTATTAGATAGTTAAAATTAATGAAAGTTATTCATTCAACCTCATATAATATTGTAAAGTTTATCTATTTACTATTATACAAATTAGAGTGTATCAAGAGAAAAAAATTAGACCAATCAAATTAATAAGATAATGGCAAAAATACTATAACAACTCTCTTTCCATATCTAACAATTAGAGGAAGTTAAGCTTAATAAAAGTTTGACCTAATCCATAAATAGTTTATTTATTTATTAGATAATTTAAAAAATATATATTTTTGACGAGGTGGTACTGTGGTAGCATAGTTGGTTAGAAAAAAAGGTCATATGATCATAGTGACAAGACTTGTGAGAAATTTCCGTTTTATTCATTTTTTTATGTTATCGAATCGAACTTCGAATAAATCGCAAAAAAATGTATAATATATTTTATTCGTGAGAAAAAAATGAAAAAATGTCAAACTTAAAATATTTTTTGGGTTTTTTTTGGATTTTTTCTTCTTCTTTATTATACCGAATCACAAATTTTTGATCCCGCCGAATTGAACCTAAACTATTTGTTTGTCACTATGCCTATGACTGTGACTATCCAAAGATCAAGAGTTTGAACCCTTGCGACTTCGTAGGATCTGCAAAAGTTTCAAAAAGAAAAAAAAAAATAGCTTTAACAGGTCATTTGTGGATATCCAGACAAATTTAAATTAGATCAAACTTAATACATATCATATCTATGATAAAGGACACGTACATCTTCTGCTTTGACTTTTTAATTTTTAACTTAGATGATATTTCACAAGGTTGACTAAATGATTAAATGGTGGTAAAATAAAAACAGATGTATCGTCAGAGCACCCAAATTTTAAAATAGTTTCCACAAGATTGAATTAAATATGTTGTTGTTAATATAGCAAGATATATATGTGTCTAGTTTTTTCTGTTCTAAAGAAATACATTAAATCATGTAAATTTTTTGCATCACATATTCACATTCCGTTTTTGTTAGAAAGGCCAAAATTCCCGTTCTTTGGCTCGAGAACGTAACTAAGAAGGAAACGAAACAAACAAAACAAAAAATAAATAAATCGCACTCTCTGACTAAAAAACAATAATCATTTGTCATTATTCGCTTTCTCACACATGCGGTAACAAAGCATAATTCAGAGTTCAGAAACTGTAGGCATAAGAGGTAACAAACCTGGAGTACTTAAAACCCTCCTTGCATAACGCCAACATGTGCAATGGTTCTTTTTCTCAAAAAAGAAGTGCAATGGTTCCCTCTTTTTAACACTCAAGAAATCCTTTAAATAATAATAATAATAATGATAATAGAGTTTGGCTATTTTCATAACGTTATAATTTAATAATAATAATAATAATAATAATAATAATAATAATAATAATAATAATAATAATAATAATAATAATAATAATAGAGTCTGGCTAATGTCATAATGTTATAATTTCAATCTAAATTATAACAAGCCAATTTTTATGATTTTAAAATATGAACAGTTGATCTGAACCCACTCAACATGATCTTCATATTAAAATGTGCTTGGAGATCAAATTTTATAATTTTTTTTGGATTTGTTTATTTTTTTTAGATGAGTACAAAATCACTGTTTTCAGATAATTTTGGACCATCCAAAATAATGATTATATACCTATTTTAAAAAATAGTAAAAAAATCTCAAAAAATGTAAAATTTGGTCTCCACGCACATTTTAAAATGAAGAGATCGATTATTTGAACTTTAAAATCTCAAAAAATATTTTGTTAGAACTTAGTCTGAAATTATAATGTTATAATATTAGCTGTACTCATAATAATAATATAGGATCCGCCACTAGAGAGATATTTCTTCCTCATTTGAAATAGTTTGGAATTTCTTAGGTCGATCATTCAAGTTATATAGTATACTAGATTGCTATTGCAATCTTAAAATTAGACTAATTTAACACATTCTATAACAAAATAAATTATAATTCTCATTTACTTCTGGACTTTTTTTCTTAATTCTCACGAAATTAAAAAAAAAATCTATATATTAATCATTGGTTTATTTATTTATATCTCCAAGACATGACAACTTTTACTAACCCAAGAAAAAAAGAATGAAGTGCACATCAAAAGGTTCTTCCCATAAAATAAAATATAAATGTTGAGGCAAATTCTGATATCGTAGAATCTAAATAGAACACCTTTGCCTAATTTTGTCTACCTACAAGGCTACAACCATGCCTCGGTCAAAGCCAACACAAATGATTTCACATCCTCATTTGTAAAATAAAATTACCCATTAATTTTAAATGCTCCTTTGCCTTAACATTTGTCCCAAAAATAACATGGATGATTGTCAATGCACATGTGTAAGAGAAAAAGGTATCTTTAAAAAGTGCATCATAAATTTGTAACATGAAGGTCACCACTGAGTTACACGTGTCCTCTAATCTTAGTAGTCAAATGAAAATCTCTATTTAGAATTTCTCACAAATGGTATCGAGTTATTTAATGCAAAAATTGTCAAGCAAAATGAAAATTATTTAGTCGATTCCAAAACAGGGGAACCATGCATGTTATGCGTTCTAACTAGTGCACTGTTCATGTACAGTTTATAATCAATGTTTGCTCAACCATTAAATGATATAAGCTCAATCATGGATTGACATTCATTGAACCTCTACATAAAATCTAAACATGTCGGACAAATCATGTGGAGAAATAATTCACTCAGAAATTTCAATTGAATTGAGAGGAATTAATTAATCCTATAACAGGGAACAGCAAGATCATTTAACATCCTGAGATCGATCTTTGTAGCAATTTTACTGTAAAGGGATGGGAAGTAAATATTTAATTGATGAACAAATGATTAAATTTAAATAACTAACTAACGATATATACAAGTACTCTACAACTATGTATGTTGACATGACACATGCAGTGCACATACCATCGATTTTTTTTCATAAACCATAATTAATAAAACGTTTATTAGGGAACCAATATGATTGATTTTTTTTTTTTTCAAAAACCATAAAGACCGTGGGGTTCCCACAGTCTCAATTTTTTTTTTTTTTTTAAAACAGATTTTTTTTTTCAGACCGTGGGGTTCCCACGGTCTCATTTTTTTTTATAAAACAGAATTTTTTTTAATTTTTTAATTTTTTTGTATTAAAATATTAGAAATGTTGAATATATTTCTCTGAAAATAGATGAAATACAATATAATTTGATTTATTAGAAATACTGTAATAAATAATCCGGATCAATATTTTTCAGGTCGGGTTTTTCGCGGCTGTAAGAAAAATTAATATATTTCTTTATGTGTTATTAGAAAAAAATAAAAATGCTTAGATTCTGAGTTATTGATCCCAGTTCAAAAGTCACTTCTAGGTAATCCAGAAAATATTGTGATCTTTCTAGTAAATTTAATTTATGAAAAGTTGTATCTATTTTTGAAAAAAAATAACTTTTAAGTTATTTAATGATTGTTATTCAAAAAGAATTCTCAAAATAGATGTAACTTTTTAAAAATTAAATGTCCTAGAAGGATCACAATATTTTTTGGATTACCTAGAAGTGACTTTTGAACCGGGATCAATAACTCAGAATCTAAGCATTTTTATTTTTTTCTAATAACACATAAAGAAATATATTAATTTTTCTTACAGCCGCAAAAAACCAGACTTGAAAATTATTGATCCGGGTTATTTATTGCAGTATTTCTAATAAATCAAATTATATTGTATTTCATCTATTTTCAAAGAAATATATTCAACATTTCTAATATTTTAATATAAAAAATTAAAAAAATTCTGTTTTATAAAAAAAAAAAAAATTTGAGACCGTGGGAACCCCACTGTCTGAAAAAAAAAAAGAAAAAAAAAGACAATTTGAGACCGTGGGAACCCCACGGTCCTTATGGTTTTTGAAAAAAAAAATCAATCATATTGGTTCCTAAAAAACATTTTATTAATTATGGTTTATGAAAAAAATTCCATACCATCGGATAAGATAAATGAGGTCCCAGGCAAGAATAATGGCTCATTGCATGTAAGGAGATGTGGCTATCAGATAAAAAAATTGTTATCGGATTAATTATATATCCTCTCCATTTCAAACAATTCATGTAAAAAATGAAATGAAATGCAATGCAAGACGTCTCTAATATCGGATTAATTATCCTCTCCATTTCAGACAATTATCGTAAAAAATAAAATGCAGGGCAAGCAAGACTGCACGGACTGTTTCCCACTTCTCATTAATACATGCACATTGGGATTGTTTCCCACTTCTCATTTCGAAATAAAAATTTTTGTTGAAAAATAATTTGAATTAATCCTTATTGGTTATAATTTTTTATTTCAATAAAAAAAAATCATCAAAAGATTAATGATAAGTTAGTGATATCTATTCAAACTTGCCTTGTTTTTGTTTGTTACGATGAAACAGACACTTTGGAAATATGTTTAACTCGATTTAAAATTCGAAATTATGATTTTTATTGATTAATAAGTCCAATAGGATCAAATATGTAAAAATATTGACATCCATTTTCTGTTGCGATAGAATATTACAACTTGTTGTTTTACTATGATAATTCTACCATGTCAATTGTATGAAACATTACTACAGTCTCTGTTATTGAAATTTTCAATTCAGAGAGCAAATAATTCTTAGTTGTTCAATTTGTGTCATGTCTTTTTTTTTGAAACATTAGCCGCAGCTGCCAAGTATAATTTTCATTAAATAAAAATAAAATTACATTCATCACCGCAACTTTACAACATTATCACAATATCGTCCAAACAACACAACATCTAAATAACACAACACAACCACTAACAACATAGCAATAACATCTAACGAATTGACTTCAAATGATCGTCAATCTCATCTCTCACCTTCTTACTCTCCTCTGCATCTAGATTATTTTTTTTTTAAAAGGAAAAAAGAAAAGGGGTTGGTGGCAGTTGGAGGAGGCCGGCACTGGCTGCGACCTCCCCCACCTCTGATTAGGATTCCAGTGTAGATGTTTTAGAGATCGAAAATAAGATTAGAATCACAGTTAAAAAAAAGTGGTGGTTGGAGGAAGCAGAAGGGCTACGCCTCCTCTCCCTCGCTTTTTTTTTCAGATCTAGATTTTAGTGGTGAAAAATAAGGAAGAAAGACTGGTGGCAGCCAGAAAAGACACTAACGGAGCAAGAAGATCGGAATCGACGAGAAGAGAAAGAAGAGAGAAATGGTAGTCAGAGAGATCACAGAGCAAGGCTGATGGCTGACTGACAGAGTCCATACAGATTGAGAAATGGTGACGGTGGGTGAAAGAAAGAGAGGCGCAGTGCAGTGCGGCGGGGGCGGGGGCGGGTTGGGGGGGAATTGGATGGCGGCTTCTAGGTTTAGGTTTTCTCATGCTCAATAAGAATCAATCATTTCAGGGAGTCAATTTGTGTCATGTGCAGACAAAATGGTAAAGACAATTATGAAGGAAGATGTCTGGAAAATTTACATTAATTGCTATCTTTTGTTTTACTTGAAATTATTTGACTACCATAGTTGTAAAAGGCATTGAAGCTGACTGGAGGGCTTACCATGAAGTGCATCAAACATAGCAGCTGATGAAAAAACATAAGGGATTCTCATGCAAACATGTAAACAGAAGTCACAATGAGTTGGCGGATCTGTTGGCAAAAAGTGGAAGAATTCATGGATGGGATAGCATAGGATTTACATATTCAATATTTAGGGATGCATAGTTTAAATTTCAACGAAATTATTATATGTTGTTTTAATAATATTTTTATGTAGCATGTAAGACTCACAAGGCCTATGGGCATTTTCACACACACACAAAAAAAAAAAAAAAAAAAAAAAAAAACATTAAAATTTGAAGCAGTGTCTCATACAAAACCAATCTAGCATTAAACTAACAACAGTTCCTAAAACAAAATATACAAACAAAGCTAAATCAAAGCAGCAAAGGTCCAACTAATCATGATTCTCTTATCTGTTCTCAGGGACGGATTTAGAATTTTCATTGGGGAGGGAGGAATAGCAAATCAGATTTAAATAGTTAATTGGGTTTATTCATTAACTAATTAGACACTCGATAAAAAATAATGCTTTAACTTATACTTTTTAATGCCCTGACTTATAATTTATGATGTTTTAACTTATTATTCTGATTACCAATCATAATTCAAGAAATTAATTTTAATTTTAATCTAAAATTTAACTCGAATTAAAAATCAAAAATCCAGAGAGGCAAATTTTTTCAAAGAAGAGATAAAATCAAAACTGGTAAATCTCCACTAAAATTTAAAATCTAGAGAGAGACGATCGCCTCCAGATATCATGTGGGTCACCCCTGTCCGTATCATATCAAAAGATAATATAGCAGTAAGTGCGCCATATCGAAAGGTAACACAAGCTACAATTTGAATAAAGTGCCATATCCCCATGCCTGACTCCAATATTTATTTTACTGTATTGATTATACGAGTAAAGCTAATATACACTTAAGTGTACCAATGAACCCATACACTTAATTCTAGGACCATACGATTAACTTTGAGATTTGTGTATCACGACTTTTAAAGAAGCTACACGACTTTTAAAGAATCTACACAAATCTCAAAGCTAATCGTACGGTTCTAGAATTAAGTGTATGGACCCATTGGTACACTTAAGTGTATATTAGCTTTACTTTGATTATACCCCTGCTAAACTTGTAACACTTTTACAATCAACACTCTAAACTTTTTTTACAAATGCCTTTTCTCTTTAATTGTGTATACATCTGTCATTGTCACAATTATTCAATTGAATTACAAATTAAAAAATTATTGTAATGAGATAACAACTCAAAAGACAAACAGAAATAGAGCATAATAAAAAGAAGGGTAAATTTTGCTGCAGGTCACTAAACTTTGTTATTTATCGTGAATTGGCCACTCAAGTTTAATTTATCTTTTTTTAGTCACTCAACTTTGTTATTTGTCCCAATCAAGTCTTTCTATTTTTTCCATCCAAAATTTTAATGGAATATGCTATTCCGTTAGTATTTTGGATGGAATATGCTCATTCCGTTAATATTTTGGATGAAATGAGTATATTCCGTTAATTTTTTGGACGGAATAGGAATATTCTGTTAAAATTTTAGATGGAAAAGTATAGAGAGACTTGATTGGGACAAATAACAAAGTTGAGTGACTAAAAATGGACAAATTAAACTTGAGTGACCAATTCATAACAAATAACAAAGTTTAGTGACCTCCAGCAAAATTTACCCTAAAAAGAATGATCAATAGTTGCAGCAATATTACAAAAAACACAAGTTGGATTGATTACCTTGTCAACCTCTTCTAATGAGATTATCTTCAGTTATTTTTTTAATATCCTGTATTAATCATAAAAAACCTTAATTTTTAAAGGAAGGGGAGTCTGCCACGTAGTACTGTAATAATTTCTTTTAACCCCTCAAAACTCAAGAAAATTATAATATGATTGTACACTAAAAATTCCATTAGCATCCCATCTATGTACAATACCTTCATATAAGATTACGACTTAGAAAACTAAAAAACAGAAAATGAGGTTTACTCCTTGACCCGAATTCATATTTTTTGCCGTAACTTAAAATTTTGAGTTTTTACAAAATAAATTTAGACCGTCTAATTCATATTGACACAATTATTAAAGGGATCTCGTGCAGGGTTGGCAAAAAAGTTTGTAGCTCGTAGCTGGGCGGACTCAGGATTTTCGTGTGGGGATATCGAATTGGATTTAAATCCATTAACTAATTGGATACTCGATAAAAAAACAATGCTTTAACTTATAATTCTAATTATCAATCATAATTCAAGAAATTTATTTTGATTTTAATACTAAATTTAACCCGAATTACAAATCAAACATCAAGAGAGGGAGCAAAAAAAATTTCAAGGAGGGACAAAGTCGATCGGTATCGATAGATCACCACTAAAACTTGAAATATAGGGGTGGCGGCTGCCCCCCGGTTCTAAAGTGGGTCCGCCCTTGCATGGCTCGATCGTGACTCACACTTAACTCGTTCGTTAATGGCTCGCTCGTTACTAGACCGAGCTGTTAACGAGTCAACTCACTATTAGCTTGGTCGAGAATTAACAAGTTCAAGCTGGGGCCTAACTTGCTCGCCAGCTCGGCTAGGCATCAATTTATGAATTTGTATGAAATTGTATGCATTTTGTAATGTCTAGCTCGGTTTAGCTCGATCCAAAAAAATTGTAAAATTTATTTTCTTCTTAAAACAAGAGCCAGTTCTTCAGCTCGCGAGCTAGCTCAAACTGGTTTGTCACGATTTCAAGCTGAAATTTTAGTTTGGATGCCCTAAGTCCAACTTGCTCGGCTGAAGTTCGATCTAGAATTAACAAACTAAACTAAAGTCAAACTCGAACCAAACCAGTTCGTTGCAACCCCTACTCGTGCGTTACAGATTTGAACTAAATTGATCTGAATTTGACCAAACTATCGAGATTCCAAATCTAAAATATGAAGTAATCCATAGGATAAGGATTCAGTCTCTACCATTACCAAACATGCATGCATGGAAGAATAGGAATCAATCAGAAATCACAGATTTCATCAGCGCTCTCTCTCTCTCTCTTGAAGAATTAGCTGCTCTCTCTGCTTTCATCCTTTTTGAAAAATTGCGTGTCAGCTTGTTATGCTGTACTGGAAAGGGACGTAGCGACGTAAGGACTGGAGGGGAGTGGTTGGTCAAAGGAGACCAAGTCAAAGGGCGAGGCAATGAACAGCTAGAGAGCGTCATAATATTTGAGATTTTGAGTGAAAGGATATTAGGGGAAACATGTGGGGCAGCGAAGAAACAGTATTTGCCAGCTTGGTGTGTGCTTTGTGGGACCTGTAATAATTTCCTTACCCAACCAATGACACCACCAAGCACAATGGTACTTTATCCGACTCGGCTTCACATGTATGAATCATTTTTTTTTCATTTATTATAGAAATAACAAAAAAGTTGTTATAAATAAAATAAGTTATGAATGGATGTTAGGGGTGAAAATGGAGCCGGATTATCCGGCAGATATCCGCTCCGTATCCGGATATAATCTGAATCCAGATAATCCGGATTCGGATAATTTCCGGATATGGATTCGGATAATTTTCGGAAATCCATAAAAGATCTGGATACGGATACGGAGTCCTAAACGGGGCAGATATTCGGATTATTCGGATTCGGATAATTTGGCCAGACTCATATAAAAGAGAAATAAATATTTGCTATAGATGAGATTTGAATTCATATCCTCCCATCTCAATGCCTTTAGACTAAGCTTCAAACCACTACACCACAACATTTTTTATTACCATACACTTATATGATATATATATATATATATTATATGAATAGATTATCTCTCATCTCTTATAAGTTCATTAATATTTATATTTAATATTTTAATTAATATTTGTATCTTAGAAGTTCATATACCTTAATTATCCGACCATTATTCGTTTTATATCCGTATTCGAATCCGTATCCGTAGACTATCCGTTCCGTATCCGTTTAAGGCGAATTTGGTTTTGAATTTTGATATCCATTTATTATCCGTATCCGCTCATTATCCGACGGATGCGGATATGGTATCAGCATTATCCGCTCCGTTTTCACCCCTAATGAATGTTCTAGAAATAATTACTTTAATCTTTTCTCATTTATCCATACAATTAATTTACAATGGTTTTTCATCTGACTCGGCCCATAGGTATGAATCAATTTTTTTCATTTATTATAGAAATAAAATAAAAATATCGAAAAACAAATACATTATTTTTCTGATGGAACCAAATTAATGATTCGATTTTATTGGAATATCTAATGGGATCAAATTAATAATTCAGTCTCATTAATTTCCGAAAATTGCGGCATGGCCAAAAAACCCAAAAAGAGATGGACCATTATGTACAAATTGTGAATTTAATGTATAAATTAATTTACATTAGAGATAACAATTAAAGAAACTGAATTATTTATTGATTTTTTCATATTATGTGACTGTTGGTGTGGAGTTGGTCTGTCCGCAATGAGATAAAACTATTGATTAGAATCCATCTATTTATCACAAAAGAATATAATCCATATATTTTTCAATAATTTAATTTTTTTAATACTTAAAAATAAATAAATACATGGGGGGGGGGGGGGGGGGGGGGGGGGGGTTGTTTAGATCCTAATGGTTTAATTGAAATCTTGCTGCAAGGACAGATGAATGAGCTAAAAGCTTATGTTAGATTTTAAAATTTATTTTCAAGAGCAATTATGAACGCCTGAACTGAATCAAACAATCAGAGGATGGCCAGAACTCCAAATTTATTTTAATGTACAAGAGATGAGGATGTATTGTGATAATCCCCATTAAAAATTATATGTGATATAAGATATGAAAGGGTGCGTCTTCAAAAAGAAAGATATGAAAGGGTTTATAATTCAGAAAGGTTTATTCTTTAAAAATGTTTACCGGATCAGATAGATTCCATGTGCTTGGTTGAATCCATAATTGAACGAAGTATGCCAAATCGATTACAATTAACAGAACTTTAAAGATTCCTAAGCTTTTAGAAGTTGACATGATAAAATATGCTTAATTAATTATATAGAGCTTCTAATAAGGATTGATATTAGGTAATGGATATACATGTCGTGACTAGGCCGCATCTATCCTTTTAATTTCTCTTTAAATGGAAGATGGTGCAGAGATACGTAATTGAATGTTCACATGGAAAACTACATAATTGATTGATCATTAATTATATAACCTTTTTAAATGCCAACCTATGATCATTGACAAGGACAGGCCTAACTCAAATAGCATGGCATCGGTCTATTTAAACTTCTTTGTTTGGAACCTTAATTTATGGCCCATAAAATGAACTATGAATTTCATAGCCTGGTTAAACTTCTTGCATCGGAAATAGACATCGTGTCATATATTTTGTCCATGGAGCAGATGTTAAATATAGAGTAGAACTAGTGTGTTATCCATCCATCCTCTTTTTTTTTTTTTTAAATACTAATAGACAAGGGTGAAAACGGTATGCATAATTTTCAATCCGTATTCAAAAACTTAGATGTGTATATCTAATGTTTGAATATTCATGTGAATAAGGATACTGATATGATTTACTTTTTAATTATTCGTATCCGAATAATATATATATACCATATATTTTAATATATATTATAAAATAATTATGTATTCACCGTTATAATTAGATAAACATTACGAACTTTAATAATTAAAAAAAATTATTTTAATAAATATCCAATCTGATCAGTATCCGTATTCGGAAAAAAAAAAGAAAAGATATGAATATGGTTTTATCACTATTCGTTCCGTATCCACTCCATTTTCACCCCTATTGATAGTGGCTATTAGGTGAATGTTATAATTAAGAAAAAAACAACTTCAACACAACAGAATGAAAGATAAACAACAACAACAACATATCTCAACAAAATCGGAGCCAAAGTTTTGCTTCCTGAATAGCATGATCAGCTCCCCACCTTGGATCAGTGCTTCTCCCTTCAAAAATTGTGCTGTTACGATTCCTCCATATGTACCAGCAAGCAGCAAGAAAAAAAAAAATTCCCCATTCGCGCCTTCTGATGTGTTGCCTGATTTCCAAGATTTGTCCACTGTGTTCTTTATCGTGTTCCCCACTCGTACTAGATTGTAACCCATTACCATAGCAACTCTTGACCAAAATGCCCTTGCATAGTTACAGTGAAAAAACAAATGCAGTTGCGTTTCAATCCTCTCAAAAAGCATACTTCGCACTTCAAATCACGGTGCAATCCTCTACTGGCCATCTTGTCATGAGTCAGCAACTTATCTCTGAGAAGAAGAAATGCAAAAGCCCGTACCATTGATATAATCTTCGGATGCCAAAGACAGTAAACCGCCACTCAGTTTTTCCTCCAGCAATGTAGAACGACTTGTTAGTGCTCCATAGCCACAGTAACCAGTCTTGATAGGCCTTCGGCTCTGCTCTTCTCTGGTCCATAATTTGAGACTTATTTGGACCGAATATGTTAAGGGGTTAAAATTCCAATGGGCCTAAATTCTTTCAATTCTCATTGGAAAAATGAGAAAAATGAGAATTAAAATCTCAATAGGCCCAAATATATAAATCCGAATAGGCCTTCACATTGTTGAAATGTTAGTGTGTTGTGGACATTCCTTATAACTACGACTCAATATTGGTGAATATTGTTTTGGTACTTTTTGATAAGAAATAATATAAATATAAAGTACAAATATTTCATTTATACTGAGTTTGAAAAGTTAAAGAGTACAATAATGATGCTTACATGACAAAGAAAAACTAAAAACTAAATGACATGAAATATATTAAAAACTAAAATTTCATTTATAATTGACTGTCAACAAAAAACAGGTTAAATATATAAAGTTATAAGGAAAATTGCAAGACTAATCTAAAATGATAAATTAAAAAACAACACTCTAAATGTTGGATTGGACTATGCTTGAGATAAAATTATTTCTCTTTATTGCGTATATCAAATGGGTGAAATTTTGCATCAATCAATTATTGTTTTTTACGTGTTGAGCAACTCTGTTCAGTGCGGAGTCAAGATTTTTATACTTGTCAGGCAAAAGCTTTTACTGATACCATCAGTGAATTAATTAATTTAGATTGTGAGTTATTTTGATATAAACAATTTTTTTTAAAAAAAAATATACAATAATCCGTTTATATACAGATTTATATCTGATTTTTAAAATTTAGAAGTAGATAATTGCTCATCTCTGACTCAATGTGGCTCTACCACTTACTCTCTATTCAACCAATGCTTCTCTTCGCTTTATTTATTTATTTATTTTCCAAATATAGATACGGATACGGATACAAATCCGGATCAGATGGGATATTTATTAAAAGAATATATTTTTTAATTATTAAAGTTCGTAATATTTATCTAATTATAACGGTGAATACATAATTATTTTATAATATATATTAAAATATATGGTATATATATGTTATTCGGATACGGATAATTGAAACGTAAATCATATCAGTATTCACCCTTGTCTATTAGTATTTAAAACAAAAAAAAAAGAGAGAGAGGATGGATGGATAACGAGATTGAATTCTCTGTTCCCAGAGTCTCTGCGGGTGAGACCCATTTAAAAACAGTAACAATAGTTAAATCCTTAAACAGTAACCGGTCTCACTCCGGTTCCACCCTGCAGAGACTCTGAAAGCAAAAATTTCTTGCTCCTGAGGGGCAGAGGATTTGGTTTCGATGGATAACACCCTAGTTCTGCTCCCATGGACAAAATATATGACACGACGTGTATTTCCGATGCAAGAAGTCTAACCAGGCTATGAGATTCATAGTTCGTTTTATGGGCCATAAATTAAGGTCCCAAACAAAGAAGTTTAAATAGACCGATGCCATGCTATTTGAATTAGGCCTGTCCTTGTTGATGATCATAGGTTGGCATTTAAAAAGGTTATATAATTAATGATCAATCAATCATGTAGTTTTCCATGTGAACATTCAATTACATATCTCTGCACCATCTTCCATTTAAAGAGAAATTAAAAGGATAGATGCGGCCTAGTCACGGCATGTACATACATTACCTAATATCAATCCTTATTAGAAGCTCTATATAATTAATTAAGCATATTTTATCATGTCAACTTCTAAAAGGTTTATAATTCAGAAAGGTTTATTTATTTATTCTTTAAAAAAGTTTACCGGATAAGGTAGATTCCATGTGCTTGGTTGAATCCATAATTGAACGAAGTATGCCAAATCGATTACAATTAACAGAACTTATACTTGTCAGACACAAGATTCAGTGCGGAGTCAAGCCTTTTATACTTGTCAGACAAAAGATTTTACTGATACGATCAGTTAATTAAATTTAGAGTGCGAGTTATTTTGATACAAGTAATTTTTTTTCTAGAAATATACAACAATCCGATTATATATAGATTTATATCTGATTTTCTAGATAATTGTCTATCTTTGACCTAATGTGGCTCTGCTACTTACTCTCTCTGTTCAACCTGTGCTTCTCTTCGCTTTATTCTTTTTTTTTTTTCAAAAATTATTGTCTTTAATTACAAGATCAAAGACTGATTTTCCTCGTCACTCATTTTCTTCATCTCTCTAACTCAAGAAAACTATAAATCACTCTAATTACATATCTTGTAAATTAGCAAAATCATTTTAGTATATTCAACAATTTTTTGAAATGAAATATGTTTCATTTATTCTTAATAAGCATGTTAAATTTAAGAATCAGTCTTAGTAGCTAAAAAAAAAAAAAAAAAAAAAAAAAACATCCGTATAAATTTTAATACGAATGGAGCTATTCTTTATCCAAAGTCTATTAGACCAAAACCTCAACTTGTAGTCTGTTTGATCTGCCGCTATGTAAAGCGAATTTAAGGCACCCAGCGCATTAAAAAAGTTCAATCATGTCTCTGTGTAAATCCTGCATGATCAGTATCTTTTATTAATTATTATGCTTTGGGCTGCCAAGTTCCACCGACATTTTTATTAATATCTAACTTCAAATATATTTTATCATATTTACTCAGATTTTTAAACTTTTATTAAAAGAGGAGGATTAAAATGCACCCTCCTTTTTGTGCTCCTAACGTGCACCGTCCCTCGTATCTTCATTTTTAAAGTTCAAATAGTTGATTTGAATTTACCAACGTGTTCTACATATTAAAATGTGCTTGGAGACCAAATTTTACATTTTTTGGAAATTTTTTACTATTTTTTCAGAATTTTTTATTAAACTAAACAATAATAAAAAATTCAGCACAGTGATGATTTTCAAAAATTCTGAAAAAATAGTAAAAAATTTCCAAAAAATGTAAAATTTGGTCTCCAAGCACATTTTAATATGTAGAACACGTTGGTAGATTCAAATCAACTATTTGAACTTTAAAAATGAAGAAACGAGGGGAGGGTGCACGTTAGGAGCACAAAAAGGAGGGTGCATTTTAACCCCTCTTATTAAAAATACCCAAACTGCAATATTATATAACGATTTGGAATTTTTATTCCAAACTACTATATAACATTGCGGTTTGGAATTTTAAATTTTTTTCTCGGTTTTTTTCACCATAAAAACTCTGTTTCTCTCTCATCTCTCTTAAAATCACTAGATATCAAAGAGAGGAAGATAAAGAGAAAAAGAGAAGGCGATTTCGGAAGTGAAAAAGGATAACAAAAAAAAATATTTCTGCAAAAATTTAGAGTTATCCCAATCTACATGGGTGCGTCATCAATATTTTGATGTCATTGATGTTTTGACAATAATAAAGTTATGATTGTTTAGAGATCATGGGTGCGTCATCGATGTTTTGGCAAGGAAATATCGATGCACTTCTGTCGTTGTTAAGCTGGGCATAAAACATCGGTGCGTTATCAGTGTTTTTGCACGGAAGCATCATTTTTGTTTATAAAAATCCAAAACAGTCATAATTTTGGCTAGGAAAGTCGGATTTGCACATATGATCCCAATTCGGAAAGGGGGAGACGAGACGTTGTTTAATGCCTCAAAAATTTAGTTCAAGTTTTCTATCAATGGTAGACATACAACGACCTGTATTAGTTTTTTTTAAAAGCTTCAGAGATTATTCAAGAATTATCCATATAATTATTTTAAAATACATTTACTATTTATTTTGTGTTTGCTTATTTTTCTTAATGGATTACGGTTTCATTTATTATTCAAAGATCATTAAAATTATCTATGATTGTTCAATATATGTTCTTTACACGATATTTTTTTTTTTCAAAATTCAAAGAGATATATCAAGAATTATGTATTGAAGTTCAAAATCATTTATTATTTTTTTTTCAAAACTCGCCAATAGATTTTGACCCAATCGATTTTCTTTCCTCCCAGACAATTAGAAAACTCAAACTGATTATTACTTACCGTTCTAAAATATATGATATTGTGGGGTTCTGAAAAACATGATATAGAGTTCATAAAAAAACCAAAAAAACATAATATTGTGGGATTCTTGTGATTTTGAGAGGGAGGAAAGAGAAACAGAGTTTCTATAGTGAATTTTTTTTTTTCAAATTGTAATATTTTATTGCGGTTTGAATATTTGTAATAAAAATTAAAAAACTTGATTATTTATGATAAAATATATAAAATATTGGTTATTAATAAAAATGTCGGGAAGTTCTATGTATCCAATTAAATAGTTGACGTGATCTTCTTTCCGTGCAAGAGCATCTATCCATTAATTAATAGATGCGATTTTGGCACTTACGAGGAATTGGTGATATGGTACTTCGCAATCAGAAGATCAAATCGTACAAGAAAACATATTTTCTGTTTATGAAGATATGAACATCTAATATTTTCATATGAAATTGTATTTAAATAGATAGAAAATGGTTGTTAATTTTTTAGATAGATAGAAAATTATTATTTTTGAATGGCTCAAAATTTTCAAATTAGGTGATTTTCTACTGAGCTACAAAGATTACAAAAATTGTAAAAGCAATAATACAAAAGCTGAAAAAAAAAACAATAGTTGATCTTAAAGTACATCTGTAATGAAAATAATACATGACGTTGTTTTAAAAAATAAAAAGTTGTTTTTGATTTTACTGAAAAATTCCATTTTTGTTCTCCGAAAATTCTTTTTTGAACGAAAACGAAAACCAAATTGAAAGTTGTCTTTTAACCACTATTGAATATTAAGTCCATTAAATCCATCAATTACCCACAGGTACAAATTTAAATAATGAATAGAAAATACAAAAAAGGTCTAGCTTTGTCTTTATCAGCCAAAAAAAAACAATGTACAACTTTCTTTTATATTATGCTTCCTCCTCTTCTCAACTCTTATCGAACCTTTCTATTTGAAAAATTGGAAGATGCTACGTACCGTGTCATTCAAGATGCGCACCATTAGGTGCTGCCATTTCATTTAAGACGCTGCCATTTCATTCAAGATGCGCACTATTTGATTAATCCCTGTCTCTAAATGAAACGGCAGCATCTTCCAATTTTTCATATAGAATGGTGCAATAAGAGTTGAGAAGAGGAGGAAGCAGATAATATAAAAGAAAGTTGAACTTGCTAGACCTTTTCTATTTTCTATTCATTGTTTAACTTTATACCTATGGGTAATTGATGGATTAATTTAATGGACTTAATTATTTTCTGTATTAGTTCCATCTTTTCTATATATTTTTACCATCCATTCCGATTTGATTTTTATAACACGGATCGTACGTAACTGTTCAATTCTCATCAAGATTTGTACGAGAAGCTTTAAGATTCTCGAGGATCATATATTGTGTGAATTTTGACATGGATTGAGTGACTTCAATCGAACATCAAACTGAATTTAACCTAATGATGTCCATCCGACTGCCTCCAATCACTCCATTTAGAAGTACAAACTGATCAGATTTTATCCGTCTAAGAAAAAAGACACTCCCACCATTTTCAAGTTAATAAAAAGGCAAAAATTAAGAGAAGAAAAGGAGAATCCAGCTAACGTTGCTTAGTGATTTGTGTTGTTATTTAGGTCCAACAAACTTGCTTAAATAGGTAGTTTAATATTATTTTAACTCTAGGAAACATTCAAATCAACTTTTTTTCTCTTTTAAAAGTGTGATTGTTGATTCTCACGGCACCTAGAAAGGCGTTGCATACAGTGTCTTAAAGAGAGATTAACAATGTAAAATAAATAAATATAATAAGAGAGATTGACACATGGGATGTTAACAGAATTCAACTTAATTTGCCTACGTGTCTCGGGCAATTCAACCTCGTTGGCACGTCTTTTCTATTATCCAATGAAATAAAGGATACAACTCATGACACGTGAGCCCGACACATGTGGGAAGTCATGGCCTTCGTGTACCAGGTTGAACCTAGAAGCTTGAGTTGGAGAATCTTACGCAGAGGATCGTCACACAATTATGGATATATTTGAGCAGAAAAGCTCGAGCCGGTGAGCTTTTAATGCCCTACAAGCGAAAAGTCACGCGGCTATTCGAAGGGAGCACTAAAATAGATCTCCACACTATAGAACAACGAACCTAACACTCTAACTAAATCAAGGAGTATATTAGTCAAGTGGATTTGAGATTATCAAATTAGTATTGAAGTTTTAGCTCTCTTAAAGATGGAAGCTCCAAGAACACATAATAAGTGTTTTTTGAAATTTAGAGGCGGCTAGCTTAAATCTAACTTTATTAACTGTATTTATAGAGGAAGCTTCAGATCTAGGTATTTGAACTGATCCATTCAATATGGTGACCTTTCGTTCAAACAGATAGTTCAAATGTAATTGAAATTAGGGTTTTTGCCTTTCTGAATTATATACTAATTAATCGTTCGGTATGTTTATTTCCGTACTGAACGGATAATATATTTCTTCCCAATTTTGTGTAACTTGAATAGCGTACAATACGGTTAGCATTAGTTCGGAATGGAGACAATATGTGGAATCCCTGACTGGAATAGAACTTCTGTTCGGAACGTTTGCTAACCAGAATATTTATTCTGTACTGAAATGCTTCTCTATGCGTCTGGTACCATTCAATACATTCCGTACTAGACGGCTTGCTTCCGTACCAAATGAATAGTTCCATAAATCAACAATCTCAAATTACTATACTTCTGATCTTTACAATTTATAATCTTAATCTTCGTAAAATCTTGTTTATTTAGTTGGTTCTTCAAACTTAATCTTGCAATTATAATGTTCTTAAACCTACAAACTCACTCATACAAAGAAATCGTATTCAATTATTTTATATTTTACAAATTAGTTAAACATCGTAATTAGAAGTTGCATATGACAGCAGTAATGCCATCAATAATTTAGTATTTAAATTCGGAATTAGGAATATATTAGTGATTAATTAGTGAATTCTCATTTTGGCATTAATTAGTTTTTTAGAACGTTCGTATTATAATTTGAGATTTTCATTTGATAAAATTGACATAGATAAAAATTCAAGCACTATTTGTGTTGTTGAATTTAAGTAATATACATCATATATTTAACTTGGGATATACTTAATGAATGGTTCATACTTGATAATCCAAATAGTGGTGTTTAGACAATGACCAAATTAACTTATTAGCTTCTGTAATTCAAATATTAAGTTAGCTCCACTTGCAATGTGGGAATAAAATAATTAATTAATTAACCATTTTCAAGGTACATAATTAGGAGATGCTGTTTTAACCATTTTCAAGGTACATAATTAGGAGATGCTGTAAGTCAAGACTCAAGTCTCATGTGTGATGTGAAAAATAATGGGATTGTGAAGTAATCAAATTAAGACGTCTGATCAATTTCAATAATTAAGTCAGCGAATGATTTTATAGGAGTAGAATTAGGATGTTTTTTAAGTTTATCAAGTTTTTTTGTGAACTCAACTCTAAATTTTATTGAATTTGGCTCTCAATGACAATTTTTTTAATTTTCGAATGTATTTAGTATAAAGTCAATCAGTTAAAATTAGAAGGCTTGTAAATTAATTGTAACACATTTAATTTTTGAACGTTTTTTACTACTTCACTTTATACAAAATTAATTCAAAATGTTTAAATTTTGGTACGTAGACATATCACTCGTAAGGTATATGAGTTTTAACGACTTAGATTTGTCATTTCAAACTAATATGTTAAATTTTAAAATTGAGTTCACAAAAAAATTAGTGAATTTAAAAATACTCAAGTTATACTATAGTGTAGAGCTTCTTTTTCATACCCTTTAGCTTGACTAGTCAAGTGGATTAACGAAATTATTAAATAGAATTTGACAGTAACTTCTTGTAATTTCTGCAATATAATCTTATTTATTGACATTCTAATATTTTTTGAAGTATTTCTTTAGAATTGTTCTGTGGGATTTTTTATTTTTTATTTATGAATCATGAAAATACTTGTATAAAAAGGATCGATATAGGAACGTGTGATACTGGAAAACAAATCTGCTGTGATTCCAAGGAATAACAGAGAGCCTGCAATTCCAAATCCAACCATTCATCTGTTTTGAAATTCGTGCATAGAAACTATCTTATTTTGAGATTTGAGCATAAAGAACAATGAATGGTTAGATTTTGAGATTGGAAGTACCTTTGACTAGAAGTTGAATTCGAACAATTTATTTTAGCTTAATAAATTGGAAAAAATTCCGGTGTCCCCATTCAAATTTTTAAAATAACCAATTTCTCCATTAACACATCATAATAGCCAATAGCCAATATACCGATATAAACTTAAATTTATTTCTTCTATACCCTTCTATTTATTTGACTTTTTATTTAATTATTTTAATAAATGAATTAACAAATATATCCTTTCATTTTAAATGGAGGGTCTTTTAACTTAATTGAATAAGAAATAAAAAAAGAAGACTAGGCTTGAATCCTAGTCATGGCTAATGGTCTGAATTTAGCTATTGGATTCTATTTTATTTTGAATACTTAAAGAGTTTATTGAAATGAAACATCTTAGTCTGCAAAATCATCAAGAACAACACAAGAAAACAAAAGAAAATGTCTAACATAGAAAAAGTATGTAAGGGAGACAGACGATTAATCATTCGCTTTGGTCATTTTTATGGATCGGTTCTAATTTCGTAATTGGAAATGGGTCTAATTGGGTTGCCAAATTGGATTAAATCATTCGCTTTGGTCACTTTATGGATTCCAGCCATATTTTGACTAACCATCGATGACCGGATTTCAACCATCACAACGTTCGGAACTATTCAAAATCTATATCTAAGGTGTTTCATTTTGATAAACTATTTTGGTATTCAAAATAAAATAGGATCCAATAGCCAAATACAGACCCGTTAGCCATGGCTACAGTTCAAGCTCACTTCTTCTATTATTTCTTATTCAATTGAGTTAAAAGACCCTTCATTTAAAATGGAAGGGTATATTTGTCAATTCATTAATTAAAATAATTAAATAAAAAGTCAAATAAATAGAAGAGTATAGAAGAAAGAAATTGGCTATTATGATGGTATTGTAAGTTCCTTGCGCCAAATGGTAATCAAGATACATGCTAAATACTTAAATAGTAAACAAGCCATCTCCACTCCTGAATAGCTACCCAATTAAATAAGAGTCCGGATCCTCTGCATTACCTCAGCGTTTGAGATGCCTTAGGTGATATGAATTACCAATAAACCGCTTCTGTATACAACTTCAATGCACATAGAAATTGAGAGAAATACCAACACAAATACAGTACAACAGTGGTCTCTTTCAGATAAAAGCAAAACGGACTAACTATCTAAAAGAAAACAAAAGAAATGGAAAGAAGAAGAAATCAGAAACAAAACTACATATGATCTTTACTACATATATATTATATAGGATGTACTGTATCATCAATGCATAAAATCACCACCTTTCCTCGTTCATATCGCCATAATTCCATCATCTCATAAACCAACCCATCAATCCTTCCGATCTAAGAAAAATAATAAAAATATAGTACAGCATATCAGAAAAAAATAAAATATTTTTTTCAAAGAGAATTAGAGAACCCCTTTTACCTCATCTTCCCTCCATTGTCTCCCCTTGTTAAACCTCTCAATTCCACCATGCACAATTCTCTCCTTTTTTATCAACCAATTCTCTACACCCATCCGATACACCGTCGTCTCCAATGCCGTGCATCTGCCTCAGTTACTGTCTCAGCGTCGCACAGAGAAACCGACCCCAAAAAGCGAGTCGTCATAACTGGCATGGGGCTAGTCTCTGTATTTGGAAATGATGTTGATAAATTCTACGACAGGTTGTTGGAAGGACAGAGTGGAATTGGGCTGATTGATAGATTTGAAATATCAAATTTTCCTACCAGGATTGGTGGTCAGATCAAGGATTTCTCATCTGAAGGTTATATAGATAGTGAGAATGATATGAAATTGGATGATTGCTGGAAGTACTGCCTTGTTGGTGGCAAGAAGGCTTTGGAAAACGCAGGACTTGGTGTTGGTACAGCAGAGCATAAGAAGGTTTGGTTTTATCTTGTGCAAGATTTCATTTTTTTTTCTTTTACAATTTTGGTAGTTTTTTAGCATGAATTTTTTCTTTTAGTTTTGGTTGAGTTTAAAATATTACTATTATTACATTCCCATGTTGTCTTGCCAAGAATGTTTGCATTGTTTAAAAATAAAAACATGCAGAATTATGTGGACGTCATATATTTTGGTAATTCTATGTTAGTGTCCATCATATTTTTCTTGAAGGATAAAAAAATTTCAATAATACCATTAAATTAATTAGTATCTTTTGTATAAGAAAATTTGTTTCATAATCTCATTTGTTAGTCAAAAATCTTATTACTGCACACTTTTTTTCCCCATCTCCCAGTGAACAAATTAATAAATGGCACTTCTCAAAATAATAAAATATTATAATTTCGAAATTTAAATTTTAGCCATTAGATGTATGTCAAACTATAATGTATTTTAAAATTGGATACATGCTAAAATAATCCTGTTAATTTTATTTTTCCTCACCATCAATTAAATCATTTGACATATTCAATGTAGATCAACAAATCGCGTGCGGGAGTACTAGTAGGTTCCGGCATGGGAGGCGTTGGTACCTTTTCCGAAGGGCTCAAAGTCTTAAGAGATGGAGGGTACCAAGAATTGTCAGCAAATCTCATTCCATACACGGTGACCAACATGGGATCCGCATTACTTGGGATTGATATCGGGTTTCTCGGTCCCACCTACTCCATCTCCACTGCATGTGCCACCTCCAACTACTGCTTTCATGCAGCTGCAAATCATATCAAGAAAGGCATTGTTGACGTAATGCTGGCTGGTGGGACCGAAGCATGTATTCTTCCAGCTGGTTTGGCTGGCTTTGTTGCGTGTCGGTACGTATGCTTTCTGATAAAAACCTGATTATACAGCAATTTCAATATAATCCAGACCTGGTAATTAATGAACCAAGGTATAGAATGCTCTAAATAATATACTGTCCACATATTTTTTTGGGTAATTACTTGTTCAGAAAACTATTAAGGGAAGTTTCATGTACACATTAATTAAATCCCTTTATGATCTCGTGTTGAATTTATTAAAATGAGACAGTTTGAATGAGAAAATTATCTATTTCATTCTTAGTTTTTGTTGTACAGTTTTAGCCTTATATAAACAAAAGGAAAAATATAGCTGTTGGGAATGACAGCTGTCTATGTTCTAACGGGTTCCTATTCTATAAAAAAAGTGAAAAAGGTTATAGTAGCTCTATTTTATTCTAAATGGGTCTAAGCCTAAACGGGTCTAACTTATTCTTCATTCTCAACATCTTGAACCTTAAGCAAGCAAGCAACCATTCATATATAGTCTATTATAGGGCATTCCCAACACAGGAGATCACTAATATTTATTTCCTAATATTTATTAGTAAAACAGGAATACAAATAAAGTAAAGATACAATAGCTAATTTGAGAGATTCCAAATCAGCCTAGATAGGCGCCAGCTCTCTGGATTTAATTCCTGCCTATCATAGCTCATTCTCACACTCCTCCTCAAGTTGGGTGGTAAATGTCTATCATCCCTAACTTGCATAATGAGCTATTAAATGCTTTAGCGGATACTGCTTTCGTTAGGACATCGGCCAATTGATCCTCTGATCGCACAAAAGGAAACCGTATAATTTTTTCATCTACATGCTTGGTTCGGTCGTGTTGCACCGGATTATGTGAGATGTCTATGGCCGCCTTGTTATCGCAGAAAAGTTCCATCTCCTCCTTAGGTTCGTACCCAAGTTCTGTCATGAGCTTCCTCAACCATAGAAGTTCGCACAATCCCTTTGACATTCCCCTAAATTCAGCTTCAGCACTTGACAGTGCTACCACATTCTGTTTTTTACTCCTCCATGTTACCAGATTTCCTCCAACAAAAGTGAAGTAGCCTGCTGTTGACTTTCTGTCTGTTATGTTCCCTGCCCAATCTGCATCGGTATACCCAGTGATTCGTAGATGCCCTTGTTTAGAGAAACTAATTCCCCTACCTGGCGAACCCTTAAGGTATCTGAGTATTCGGTACACAGCTTCCATGTGCAATTCACTTGGGCAGTGCATGAATTGGCTCACTAGGCTAACAGCATATGCAATATCTGGTCTCGTATGCGACAAATAAATCAGTTTTCCAACTAACCTTTGGTACCTTTCCTGGTTAGCAGGTGCATGATCTGAAGAGTCTCCTAACTTCAAATTCTGAACAGCTGGGGTATCTACTGGCTTGCAATCTACCAGTCCGACTTCTGCTAGCAGGTCTAGCACATACTTTCGTTGTGATAAAATAATCCCTTGTTTTGATCGCGCAACTTCGATTCCCAAGAAATACTTTAATCCTCCAAGATTCTTCATTTCAAACTCTTCAGATAGCTTACCTTCTAAGTTCTCCATTTCACTTGTGTCATTTCCTGTAATCACCATATCATCCACATAAATAATAAGAGCAGTGATCTTACCTCGATTATGCTTCAGGAACAGGGTGTGATCTGAATCACTTTGTTGATATCCATAACTCTTCATTGCACTGCTAAATCTACCGAACTAAGCCCTCGGAGACTGCTTCAACCCATACAATGATTTTTCCAATTTGCATACCATTGGCTTGGACTCCGGATGTTCATATCCAGGAGGAAGGTCCATGTAGATCTCTTCTTCAAGATCACCATGCAAAAAAGCATTCTTTACATCGAACTGGTGCAAGGGCCAGTCAAGATTTGCTGCAAGAGAAAGTAAGACACGAATAGTATTTAATTTTGCAACAGGAGAGAATGTTTCTTGGAAGTCAATACCGTATGATCTTTCCACTTGCGTTATATTTCAGGGAAAAAACCCACTTGCATCCCACTGTTCTCTTCCCTTTTGGTAGCTCTATCAGTTTCCATGTGTGGTTTTTTTCGAGTGCTTCCATCTCGACTGCCATTGCATTGGTCCATTCTGGATCCCTTAAGGCCTCTTCTACACAGTTAGGAATTTGAATGGATGAGACATTCGCCACAAAACCTTTGAGATGTTCGGCTAGGTGGTTGGTGCTCACAAAGTTATTTATCGAGTATGTGGTACTCTGGCTTCCCCATTTGTGGGGAAGAAATCGATCTGGTGCCTTTCCCCGATTGGACCTGTAAGGTAATCTATAGTTCAAATTTTGATTAGTTGTTTCGGAGTTCAGATTACTTACCTCTTGGATATCCTCTGGAGCCGGGCCTTGTGGTTGAGGGGAGGGTTGTATCACATCTTCAATGCCTTTGTTCAATTCGCGTACCTTTCTTCTTGAATATTGCTTTAGCACATTTTCTGAATTCCTTGCCATTGTGGTTGGTTCAATAGTCTGTTCTGGTGGATCCGGATCCATTGTAGAACTTGGACCCGCTAAGGTCACTGGATCTGTTATTTGCTCATTGCACAGTGGCGGTGATGGGTCAGGGAGTGATGGATCTGGGTTTGTTGAAGGGAGCGATGGGTTAGAGAGTGATGGGTTAGGAAGAGGTGGATCAGGGAGCGATGGATCATGATCTATAGGATTTGTTGGGCTGCAACCTGGGCTGTATTCTGGGCTGAAATGTGCAAACTTTTCAGATGTGCTAGTAGTTGTGTCAAACATAATTTCTTTTTCACTCTCATTCTCCTCCTGAAAATGAAATTTGTTTGCCATGTAGTATCCTTCTGTTTCTAGGAATGTGACATCCATTGTTACATAAACTCGCTTTGTCACAGGATTGAAGCACTTATATCCTTTCTGTTGTGATCCATATCCCAAAAACACACATTTTTCTGCACATGGATCAATTTTTGTTCTCTGTGTTTTTGGGACATGTACGTATGCAACGCACCCAAAAATCTTTGGGGGAAGTTTGAGGCATGACGGAATAGAGAGGAAAGAGGTTAGATTTTGAAGTGGAGTTTGAAAGTTCAATACCATTGATGGCATACGATTGATTAAATAGACTGCGGTCATTACTGCATCTTCCCAGAAACGTTGTGGAACATTGTATTCAAATAGCAAGGATCGCGCTGTTTCCAAAATATGTCAGTTTTTTCGTTCTGCCACTCCATTTTGTTGTGGTGTTCCTGCGCACGAGGTTTCGTGTAGTATGCCCTCATTCTGGAAAAAAACTTTTAGATCTCTGTTTATAAATTCTCCGCCATTGTCAGTCCTGAGAATCTTTATGTTTTTTCCAAATTGGGTCAGTATCATTTTATGAAAGTGCTTAAAAATCACAGCAACCTCATCCTTGCTTTTAAGTAAGTAAAGCCAGGTCATTCGAGTGCAGTCATCGATAAATAAAACAAACCACTTATTCCTATTACGTGAGATAACAGGGGAAGGACCCCACACGTCAGAGTGAACCGACTCAAATGGAGAATTACTCTTATTCAAACTATTAGGATAAGGTACCCTGTGGCTTTTCGCCTGAATACAAGTCTCACATTCAAATTTATAATTCTCACAGTTTACAAACAAGTCAGGAAACAATTTCTTTAAATAACCAAATGATGGATGACCGAGTCGTTTGTGCCAGATCAACACTTTATTCTTACTACTAATAGATCAACCTGTAGTAGCATGAGCACTTCCTCCATTCATGTCTTCCAGGTGATACAACCGCCCTCGTTTAGTACCACGCCCAATAATCTCCTTCGCGAGGATATCCTGAAAGAGACAGAAAGTTGGGTACATTAGTACAACACAATTACGATCTTCACAGATTTGTCCTACAGACAACAGCTTTGTAGATAAGGATGGAACAAGTAGCGTGTTTGAAAGGGTCATCGCAGGAGATATGTGTACAGTTCCAGCACCTGTTACAAGGCTGATAACACCATTTGCATTAACAATTTCTTTTCTTCTAGGTTCAGTTTGGTCATGTAAATCAGTGGGTGAGAACGTCATATGATCTGACGCACCCGAGTTGATAATCCAAGTATCATTATTATGTTCACTAAAAACCAACGCAACCCCCTCATTACTGAGGCAATTTTCATGTTTTTCAATTTCTGGTTTAGAGTATGAAAATAAACAGACCTCAGTTGGTCTTTGACTTTTGGTAGCCACCTGCTTAGAAAAAATAACAGATTGGTTACCTTCTGTTGGCACCTTCTCACCCTCTACAATTGGCACTAGTGAAACACCACTGCCTGAAGCCAAGGCTGCCTTGCCTCTGTTGCCATCACTTGGTGGTTGACTGACCTGTCTCTTCTTCTTGAGATCTTTAAACCAGTCTGGATACCCGTTCAGTTTGAAGCAAGTCTCTTTAGTGTGCTTGGTACCGCCACAGTGAGTACACCGCCAGAGGGAAGTGGGCGTGCCTTCATTGAGTTTGAATTAGGTTTGGACATGGTCAATTTTGAGGCAGCTTGGTCCTTCTCTGTATTGACCACCATAGCCATGGGTGCACTTATGTCTTCTTTCCCACCCATAGCACCTTGATGTGAGTCTTCCTGTCGGATCACAGCGAACGCTTCATCGACAGTTGGAAAAGGGTTCATACGGAGCACTTCTCCCCGCACCTTGTCAAAACGGTCGTCTAGACCGTCAAGAAACTGATAGACCCTGTCCTCCTGCACTAGGACATTATGGTTTTCTATATCCTTGGGACATTCCATTGGGTTAGGTCTCCTAAAATCTATTTCTTGCCAAAGTGCCTGTAGGCTGTTATAAAAAACTTCAATTGGTTTACCCGACTGTTTGAGTCGAGCTACTTGTTTTTTTAGATTGTACACCTGAGACCTATCATTTCGGTCAAGGTATGCAGTTTCAACAGCTCTCCACACATCTCTAGAACTAGGAAATCTAATAAAATTACCTATCAGGTTTGGATCCATAGAACTGATGAGCCAACTCTTGACAGTCGAATCCTCAGTCTTCCATTTCTTGAAGTTTCCCGCTGTTGGAGCAGGAGGGGATAAGGTACCATCGATGTAGCCAAGTTTATCTTTGTTTGCCAGTTGCATCTCTACCACTTGAACCCAAAGCCCGTAGTTTTGTCCATTGAATTTGATTGATACAGGTGGTATCCCTCCATCAGCCGCTGGCATTATGACTGGCAGCTGGCTTGGTTGCTGTTGTATGGGTGGTGGTGGCTGCGACAGCAATTGGGCAAGCCGCTCAAGAAGGTTGGTAGCTTCAATTTGTTTGATTGGTTCTTTCGGTGAGGAAGGAGACGCCATGTTGTTTGCACTAATTAGGTCGAAATTAGTGTCGAATTCTGGTTCTGTCGGAGCCAATAACTTTTCTGTTCGGCTAAGGTTAAAGAAGAAAACCGATCTATAGTTCAGGATCGATTTCGCTCTGATACCATGCTAAAATTAATCACAAGTGACACAAGACTCCGCCCAACCCTCCCTCATATTTTATTGATCAATTATTTTTAATACAATCTTAGTTGAAAAACGCTAACAGAGAAGAAGAAATGCTCCTTTATAGAACACAGGAGATCACTAATATTTATTTCCTAATATTTATTAGTAAAACAGGAATACAAATAAAGTAAAGATACAATAGCTAATTTGAGAGATTCCAAATCAGCTTAGATAGGCGCCAGCTCTCTGGATTTAATTCCTGCCTATCATAGCTCATTCTCACAAATAACAACTGGTTGGTTGCATCCAACCATAAATCAATTTGTGAGTTTAAACTTGCACTAGCTAGTCTATTTAAAGGGAAACCTTTTGAACTTGTGATTTTTTTGAATTAATACTAATCATCTGTAGCCTGTAGGTACTTGCTAAATTAATAAGATGGTATAATATACTGCCTTGAAGCTGAACAAGAGTTGCACCTAATTAAAATTTAAAAACCAAAAATTTGCTTGATTTGTCCAATTTAGAGATGCAGCAGTACTCAGCTCTTACTGCATGTTAACCAAGAAGATGGATTGAATAGACACAAATTGTTCAGAAATTTAACCAATGATATAGATTTGCTACTTGGCCTATATATCAAATACACTTGATACTTTTTGTTTTTTATGATGAAGTTTTTATTTTTGTTCTACCAAAAATTGCAGAATATAGATCCTAATGTGGAACTTGATACAGTCCCAAACAAGAAACAAGAACATGAAGTTAATGTTGGTGAGTAGATTAATTAATTATTGTCATTTTAAGATAATTCTCTCTTCCCTGTTTCACTATTTCCCCTTTAATATTTTTGAACATTTTTTTCCAGCTATCTCAAACTCATTTGGATTTGGAGGCCACAATGCAGTTGTTGTCTTTGCACCCTTTGAAGCATAATTATATCTAATTAATTACCCTTTGTTTCTAATTAATCTAAATTATGATTGGCAGTGAATTTCTTTTCATGGACTAGTAATATATGAAAATATGATAATTAGAGGTTATTTTTGAGCCATAATAAATAGCATTAATTCACTATTTTTGTTATTGCTTGTCATATACCAGTAATTCCAAGTTGCAGAGCACAAACTTTTTCTTTGTATAATCCATATTTGTTTTCTTAAAATCCTTGATATTATGGTAGTAAGAGATGTGGATGGACTTAATTTAATTGTAATTCACTAACCAATTCAAAACCACAGTTTTAAGGAGATTCTGGACAACCCGAAAAAGTGATATTGTACCTACGTAAAAAAATAGTAAAAAATTTCTAAAAAATATAAAATTTGGTCTCCAAGAATATTTTATTATGAAGATCATGTTGAGCAGTTTGAATCGACTGTTCAGACTTTGAAAACAGAGATAATGAATGTAGAGTATATTAGAGCACAAAATTATGGTGCATTTGAACCCTTCTCTAGGTCATATTAATTTGGTGAAAAATATCATTTTAGTTCATTTGTACCATGCCATGTTCGTTTGCAAGAGTATTTTTTTGGTCACAACATACAACCATCAAAACATACCAATATCATTCAAAATTTGTCACAATATATAGCGAACAGATAGAATTCAAACTCAAACGATAAAGTACCTTAGGTGATATGAACTCATCAAATAACATGTCAGGATCTTCGACATTGCCTCACTGTTGGAGTTTGAATCCAAACCGTCATATTTGAATTCGGACCAATTCGGCCAAAACCAGTAAGTAATACACAGGTCTGATTCAAACCCACTGTTTGAGATATATATAATGAATGGATCGGATTCAAACCCACTGTTTCAGAGAAATTTCAGAGAAATACCAAAACAAAATACAACAGTGGTCTCTTTCAGAGAAAAGCAAAACGAACATAAACTATCTAAAAAGAGCAAAATAAATGAAAACAAAAGAAATGGAAAGAAGAAAAAAAATCAGAAGTCAGAAACAGAACCATAAATGATCTTTACTACATATATGCCATATAAGGTGTACTATTTTCTCATCATCAATTAATGTATAAAAAGCACCACCTTAAGTCCTCCTTCATGTCGCCATAAATCCATCATCTCAGAAATCAACCAGTCAATCCTTCCAATGTCAGAAAAATAATAAAAATATAGTACAACATATCAGAGAAAATAAAATAATTATTTTAAAGGGAATTAGAGAACCCCCTTTACCTCATCTTCCCTCCATTGTTTCCCCTTGTTAAACCTCTCAATTCCATCATGCACAATTCTCTCCTTTTTTGTCAACCAATTCTCTACACCCATCCGATACACTGTCGTCTCCAATGCCGTGCATCTGCCTCAGTTACTGTCTCAGCGCCGCGCAGAGAAACCAACCCCAAAAAGCGAGTCGTCATAACTGGCATGGGGCTAGCCTCTGTATTTGGAAATGATGTTGATAAATTCTATGACAGGTTGTTGGAAGGAAAGAGTGGAATCGGGCTGATTGATAGATTCGAGACATCAAATTTTCCTACCAGGATTGGTGGTCAGATCAAGGATTTCTCATCTGAAGGTTATATAGATAGCAAGAATGATATGAAATTGGATGATTGCTGGAAGTACTGCCTTGTTGGTGGCAAGAAGGCTTTGGAAAACGCAGGACTTGGTGTTGGTACAGCAGAGCATAAGAAGGTTTGGTTTATCTCATGCAAGATTTCTTTTTTTTTTTTTACCAATTTGGTAGGTTTTTAGCATGAATATTTTCCTTCAGTTTTGGTTTAGTTGAAAATGTTACGATTATAACGTTCCCATGTTATCTTGCCAAGAATGAATACATATTGTTTAAAAAAAAAAACAAGCAGCAGTATGTGTCCATCATTTTTTTTTTTTGAAGTATATGTTTTTGTAAATAATAGCATCAAATTAAGTATCTTTCATATAAGAAAATTCGTTTCGTAATCTCATTAGTTAGCCAAAAATCTTATTATTGCATACAATTTTTTCCCATCTTCCAGTGAACAAAATAATAAATGGCACTTTTCTGAATAAAAGATTATTCAAATTTCCAAATTAAATTTTAGCAACTGGCTAGATGTACATCAAAGTAAAATGTATTTTGAAAGCTTAGATACATGATATAATTATCCTATGAATTTTTTTTTTCCTCACCATTAAAGCATTTGACATGAGAACCAGTCTTTGGTTTGATGACAAAGGCAATGATCTCTGTGTGTGAGGCCACGTGCACATATTCAAAACCCAAAAGAGATAATTTTTTGTGAATATTAAATAGTTGGGTGGCTTAATGTCTAATTTTTATCCTAAAAAATTAAATCATTTGACATATTCACTGTGTAGATCAACAAATCGCGTGCGGGAGTACTAGTAGGTTCCGGCATGGGAGGCGTTGATACCCTTTTCAAAGGGATCAATACCTTAATAGATAGTGGGTACCAAGAATTGTCAGCAAATCTCATTCCATACACGGCGACCAACATTGGATCTGCACTGCTCGGGATTGATATCGGGTTTCTTGGTCCCACCTACTCCATCTCTACTGCATGTGCCACCTCCAACTACTGCTTTCATGCAGCTGCAAATCATATCAAGAAAGGCACTGTCGACGTAATGCTGGCTGGTGGGACTGAAGCATGTATTGTTCCAGCTGGTTTAACTGGATTTATCGCGTGCCGGTATGTATGCTAGCTTTCTGATAAAACCTGATTATACAGTCATTTCAAATACATCCTCTCTTGAACCGGCACAATATGCTAGGCGGCACATCCTCTGCCTTGAGTCACCACTTACCACATGCAACTTGTCAACATAATTTTTATTTGCAGTGCACTTTCACAAAGGAACGATGACCCCGCTACTGCTTCAAGGCCATGGGACAAGGAGCGCGACGGATTCGTCATGGGAGAAGGATCTGGAGTTCTGGTACTTTTAATTTGAGTTATTCTTTGATTGTAGATAAATCAGTCTCTTTACTGATAGAAATGTTTCGACTAAATTTGTCAAAAGGTAATGGAAAGCTTAGAGCATGCCATGAAAAGGGATGCCCCGATAATCGCAGAATATTTAGGTGGTGCCATTAATTGTGATGCATATCACATAACTGATCCTAGGGCTGACGGGCTCGGTGTCTCGGATTGCATCAAGCAAGGTTTGGAGAATGCAGGAGTTGCTCCAGAAGAGGTAATTAATTTAATTAATCTTCCTTTTTCTCAATTAATAAATGAGCTAATACCATGAATTAGTGTCACTCTTTTTGGATAAGTTTTCTAAAAAAAACAAAGAAATAAGAAATTTTTTTAAAAGTTTTTGGATGTAAATTTTATTGAACATAATATGGCAAGGGATTTATAAATCATGTATATTTGATATAATTTAGAATATTAATTTGTTCATATTTTAAGGTGAATTACATAAATGCTCATGCGACCTCAACTCTTATGGGTGATTTGGCGGAAATCAATGCACTAAAGCAGGTCTTTAAAAACACATCAGAGATTAAGATCAATGGAACAAAGGTTTCCTTTTCTTATTTTTTAATTCAAATTTCATTTGTTTCAGATATCTCTTGTTTAATTTGTTTTTCTTTGCATCATTCTATATAGTCTATGATAGGGCATTGTCTTGGAGCTGCTGGAGGAATGGAGGCAATTGCAACCATCAAAGCAATAACAACTGGTTGGTTGCATCCAACCATAAATCAATTTGTGAGTTTGAACTTGCACTATAGTCTATTTAAAGGGAAAACCTTTGAACTTGTGATTCTTTTGAATTAATACTAATCATCTGTAGGTACTTGCTAGACTAAGAAGCTATATGATGGATAAAGATATTGACAGAACTATTTTGACTTCATGCAACACACGACAAATAGAGATAAAATCAAAAAAAGAAGAAGAGAGTATACGACTGGTGCGTTGTGTGAAGCCAAAATAGCTCTGTCTATTTTTTACACGTATAGGATATACTGTATTGATGCTGAAACAGAGTTGCACATAATTAACACTTGAAAACAAAAACTAGGTTGATTTGTCTAATTTAGAGATGCAGCACTCAGCATGTTAACTGAAAAATATGGATTGAATGTTCATAGATGTTTTAGAAATGATGATATATGGACATGGCACTAAATTTAACCAATGATACACATGAAGCCTTTTTTTTTTTTTTTTTTACTTTTTATAATGATTTTTTTTTTTTTAATTTCTGTTCTCCCAAAATTGCAGAATATAGATCCCATTGTGGAACTTGATACAGTCCCAAACAAGAAACAAGAACATGAAGTGAATGTTGGTGAGTAGATTCTTGTGTTTTAATTTTAAGATAATTCTCTCTCCCCTTTTAATATTTTTGAACATTTTTTTTTTCAGCTATCTCAAACTCATTTGGATTTGGAGGCCACAATGCAGTTGTTGTCTTTGCACCCTTTGAAGCATAATTATATCTAATTAATTACCCTTTGTTTCTAATTAATCTAGATTATGATTTGGCAGTGAAGGGACATGAAAATATGATAATTATATGTCATATTTGGACCAGTACTTCCTAGCTGCAGAGCACAAATTTATTCTATGTATCATCCTTATATTGGGTTTTCTTGAAATCCTTCAAATCATGATAATAAGATATGTGGATGGGCTTAATTTAATTGTAATTCATTAACCAATTCAAAAATTAAAAATAGAACCAACCACAATAAGTTTGACAAATTAAAAAATACAATCCATCACAATTGATCCCAAATAAGCGTTAAGTGTTATTAATTTAGAACATGAAAAACGCATATAAATGCACTATAGTAAAAATTTGTTTATCATATTTGATGCCTCATTTTTTATTTTGTACATAAAAATTTAGAGGACTTCTTAGAATTTTATTAAGTGTATTCCAGCATTCCGTAATATTTTATTAATTTAGAGGACTTCTTAGAATTTGTTTATCATAAGCACGTCAGAATCAGCTGTCACAAGCTCATAACGAGCTCAGCTCAAACGGAATTTGTTCAAAATTGATCCCAAATAAGCCCATTCAACAATGCTAGGCCTCAAATTATTGTGCTCAAAATTTACCCATTTTTGGGGAAGACAGAAAGCCTTTTAAGGCCGATGTAGAGAGAGTATATAACCAGGCCTGGGTTTATTTCACAACGTCCGAAATATATGAGGTCTGCTAGAAACCAAGTAGGTGATTGTCTGATAGGTCCCACAAGTAGGGGCAGATGCAGGATTTTCACCGTGATATGATAAGGAATTATCGAATTGAGTTTAAATAGCTAATTGAATTAGGTTTAAATTAGCGAATTGAGTTCAAACCTATTAGATTGAAACTAATCCTCAAATTTTCTAATGAAATCACGATTAGCAATCGAATTCATTTTAAATAGCTAGTTAAATCATGATTGGCAATTAAATTCATTTTAAATAGCTAATTAAATTGTGATTAAGCTTAAATTGAAACTACTAAGCTGCGTTGACAAATTGAATTTACGGAGGAAAGAGGAGTGTCTGACGACCTGAGATCATGAGCATCTGAGCAGAAATTGTGGCTGCAGAGGAGGAGGCGATGCATCGCCAAGATGAATTTACCAACAGAGCCAAGAGAAAGGAAATCGCGAGCGGAGCTAGGAGAAGAGAGAGAAAATCGCGATAGTGAGTTGTGCGATTATTTTTCGAGATGTGCTAATTTTAAACAAAATAGGTTGTTTCTTAATTTATAAACAAAATGGGTTTCGCCTGCATAATATTTTTCTTTTCTTTTCTACAGCTGCATTTCGGATTGGACTGAGTCCAGGGTAGAGCAAACTTGACTTTCAAAGTAGGGCAAAAATTCAAAAACTCATATCTATAAATTAATTTTCAAAATTCAAGATATCACAGTTGCCCTGCATCATGCTAGATCCGCCGCTGCCTACATGTGAGAAAAGTTTTCATCTAATATCCATCAGAAGTAAATTTAAATTTGAAGGATATCAATACTGTCGGATTCGCTTTAAAATTTGTACACACTTTGTTTTAAAATTTGTGGCACAAATGTTGAAGTAAATTTAATTATATTGACTTTGTTTTAACTTTTAATCAATATAATTATTGTCTACCGACTTTCAACCAATAAAATAAAATAACGAATCTTCAATATTTTCGCATTCTTAATTTTGTTCTCTTTCACATTTGTTATTTATTTGTAAGAAGTAAGAACGTAAGAGTGCCAATCGAATCTTGGATCTTTGAAATTGATTGGCTATAAATGTTGAGGCCCATTATTATCAAGTCGGCAAGCCCCCAAAAGAGAAACTTATTTTAAAGGGAGAATTGCTGTCAAATGTTCACCAAAAAAATAAAATGATGTCACTATCGAAGACGGAGGTTCCAACACTATAAATGGAGGAAACAAATTCGGATTCAGGGTTTATCAAATTCGGATCGCAGCAGATTTGTTTTCTATAAAGCAAACAAATTTGCTGCGATCCGAATTTGATGAACAATATCCTGTAATTTCTAATTTTTTAAATTCAATTGTTGATTTATTTTAAGATGCGTGTATAAAAAATTAGTTGTTTGGAGATGCGTGCACAAAAAAATTGAATGGTTGAATTTGAAACAGTAGGGATTGCAAGGTACTGTTCATCAAATTCGGATCGCAGCACATTTCATTCCATAAATGGAACGGTAACTTTTTTCATGTTTACCCAACAGAAATGAGAATTGTTTTAAAGACCCTACAATCCTAAAAGTGTCAAACATTAGTTTCTTTGTTTCATTTCATGATGCACATTTTTGTGCCTTACACCGAATTAAGCATGTATTAAGAAATTAATAAATCTATGCCCAATTTTTTTTTAACCGGTAAATTAAAAAAATATATATTTATATTAGTTAATACTTAATAGCGATTTAATTAAACAACTTATACAATATTTTTTTAAAAATATTAGTATGTTGTTAACTTTATACGTTGGCTGTGTATTATTTTTCATAAAAGAAAATTATCAGTTAATTATATTTCATCAAACTATCGTTAAATATGAACAATCTTAAATTTTAAATCATTAAAAACTTGTATGAAGCTTAATTTGTCATTGTTCATGTGTGTGTGGGTAAAAAGTTCCTAATTCTATTAACTTTCAAAATTATATTTTTTTGTAAACAGTTGTCAAAATTTATAATGCTACTCCAAAAGGTAAATAAAACAGCGATCTCCTCAAATAAAAAGAAAACCAAAAAGAATATATAAAAGAAAATGAGAAAAACATATACATACGGAAGTAGTGTACATGATGATCTTTACCATGTAAGATTTCCTTGAAAGAAAAATATTTACTATGTAATTTATGATTAAAATTAGGATGCTCTTTAAGCTCATTAATTTTTTTAGTGAGTTTGAGTTTAACTTCAAAATCTATTAAAATAATTTTAGATAATAACAAATTATCAAGACCGGTTCATTAGAAGAGTGTTGCATTTACACATTAAATATTTATAAAATTTTAAATTAATTTAATATAAAATCAAATGATAAAAATAAAAATTATAAATTTATTTTAAGTAAAATTTAGTATGTCAATTTTAATATCCATAAATAATTCTATTATCCGAATTTCGAATCAATTTTAATCTATTTATTTTTCATCGTTTATGAATTCTTCAATTAATTTATAAATTTATATGTAAATATATATATTCGTGAAATAAATCGGTTAGTAATTTTATTTTTTAAATCAATTTGACAAATTTTAAAATTATTTAATTAGCTTTATACTTGTATTTTATTAATTAAGTAACATTTCACGTTCCTTCTCCACCAGTTTACATATAAAAGCACCACTTTCCCGCCTCGTTCATATCGCCATAGTTCCCTTATTATTTCATGAATTGACCTCTCCAACCTCTTCAATCATACCTCCAAAACCAGCTGTTTCATGATGCACCATTCTCTCTCTATCCCGAACCCTATTCTTTCTGCCCGGCCATTGTCGCAGCCCCTTCGGCCCCGTCCCCACCGCATCCATGCCGTCTCCGCCACCGTTGCAGCGCCACACAGAGAGACAGACCTGAAAAAGCGAGTTGTGATAACTGGCATGGGGATCGTGTCAGTCTTTGGTAATGACGTTGACAAGTTTTACGACCGGTTGTTGGAAGGTGAAAATGGGATCGACATGATTGATCGGTTTGATGTGTCGACATTCCCGACGAAGTTTGCGGGTCAGATAAGGAACTTCAACTCAGAAGGATACATAGATGGAAAGACTGATAGGAGGTTGGATAATAGTTGGAGGTATGATATTGTTAGCGGGAAGAAGGCGCTTGAGAACGCCGGGCTTGGTCTTAAAACAGAAGCATTCAACAAGGTGCGCAATTTTAGTAGCATTAATTATTTAATTTCTTTCTTTTACATAATTTTATTTTAACTGGCCATGCAGATGCAGTTATCATTTCTTTTATGGCGCGTAAGCATGCAGTGTTTTGTAGCGGTATATATAATAAGCACACGTGAAAATTAAAACTTTGTATCTTATTATATTCGGTAATATATCGTAAAATATATATAGATGAAAATATATTTTCATTAACATATATAACGAGTAATTTACCTGCTACGCACAAGGAAAGAATTTCGTTAGTCAATTGGATAAAGCCATGACAAAAAGTTACGAGTGACTTGAGTGAGGCTATGGTAATATGCATATTATGTATCGATGTGTGTTTTGAATATATACATATCTCTAAATTCAAACGGTTCAACATAACACTACAACAAAGTAGACACTTTTTGCGAGAAAAAAAGCGCATTTGTAACGGTCGTCTGTCGCAAAAAAGAAAAACTAAACAATGAGGCACTACAGCAAAACGGACTTTCTGCGATCGGTTTTCCGGTCGCAGATAATATTTTCGGTCGCTGAAAGACCGGTCGCAGATACTCTCCCGATGACGTCACCGGTCGCAGAAATACGTCACCTGATCGCAGATACTTTTTCTGCGATCGATTTTTTTGGGTCGCTGTTGATTTTTGCTAACGTCAGAAAAATATTTCTGCGACCGGTATTTCCGGTCGCTGATAGTCAAAACCAGTTGCAGAAAGTATTCTATCAAGTTTGTGAAATTTCTTTTATTATTTAAATTTGCACCAGATACGACATGTACCAACATACAATATAAAACATACAAATAAATTTAAACATAAATATTGATATCGATATATACAAAACATATAGAAAATTCAAAATACTTTGCATTAATCATAAAAGTTTTATGTGAATAACTTATCGCAAAGATGTGAATTATAAAATTGGTACATCATTCATCAAACATGCTAACTAGATGACTTAATTTTACAAGTACCATTCTGCGCATGCTTCACGAAAATGGGCGTAATTTTTGATCTGTCCGTCGGATCGGGCTAAAATTTTGACACGAGCTCTGCAGCCCCAAATGCAAGCTAACTTACTTTCCAGCCCAATCCGACCGTCGCATATAGATTTTTCGAATTTTCTTTACAATTTCAGAGTTTTTAGGGTCTTTTCGTGCATCATTTATTGTTTTGATTTTGCACGATTAAAGTTTACTGGTACAAAATAATTGTTTGAAATTTGGGCATAAAAATAATTGTTCTGTGACTGATTGTTTTGCATAAAGTAATTCAATTCTACGAATCATCACGACAAACAAATAATTCAATCGTGTCGGAAAAATCAACAATCTGCACTCGATTTATCAAATCCAATTCTACGAATCATCACGACAAACAAAGAAATCAGCAAGGAAAAGAGAGAGAAGATACCAGTGTCGTCGGTTCACGGCGTGCGGTCTGGGCGAGTCTTGGTGGTGCTGGTTTGGGCGAGTCGTTGGTGGTGCACGGAGAAGAAGGCTGGTGTTGGTCACCTAGAGAAGAAGACGGCTAGGGTTCTAGCAAAGAAGAAAAGGGTTTTGGCGCCTTTTTTTTCAGAAAAAAATTCTAGCGATTTAAAAAAAAATACTTTCAGCGACCGGTGATGGCGCCGGTCGATAATACCGGTCGCAGAAAAGTGTTGGTCGCCGCTAATTTTTCTTTTTTCTTTTTTTTTGGGAAAAATGACTATCAGAGACTGGTGTTAGCACCGGTCGCTGATACCGGTCGCTAAAAAATCATTCTGCTGTAGTGAGGATAGTCCGTTACAAAAAGTCATTTTTTTATCCTCGCAAAATGTGTCTCATTCTTGTTGTGTAATTTTAATATCAACTATACTTGTAGATTAAATTTTATATATTTTTACTATTTTTTTTAGATAGGTAGAAAATCGTTATTTTTGAATGGTCTCAAATTTTCAAATGAAATTTTTTTAAATATATCTAAAATAATATTAATTTTTTTTTGAAAAATATAAGAATTGGCCTACAAGTACACTTTTATATAAAGATCATATTGCACGGTTTATATCAACCGTTTAAACTTTAAAAATTAAAATATGAATACTTTTTGCGGACCTTTATGTAATATAATATGCATATTAACATTAATATTTCATAAACCACAGACTTAATGCAGTGTCACAAATCCTCATCTCCCTTCTAAAAGGATACAAGTTTGATTCTTCAAAATAACATCAAAGATGTTGTTTGTTAACTAAGGTTAACCGACATGCTAGGCAGGGGTGGACCCACATGTATTTAGGAGGAAAGGGCACTCGCCCTCTCCTGGATTGTGATTTTGTATAAAATATATAGATTCGGACCGACTTTATCGTTCTGGAATGTTCTGACTTATAATTTGGTTAAATTTCGGATTAAAATTAGAATAAATTCTTTGACTTATAATTGATAATTAGAATTAGAAGTTAGAGTATTAAAAATTATAAATCGAAGCATTAAAATTATAAATCAGAACATAATTTTTTATCTAATATTCAATTAGCTAACAAATTTAAGCTCAATTAATTATTTAGATCCAATTCGCTATTTTTTTTTTTCCCGAATCCGCAACAGATCCTAAGGTTTTTGGGAGGTTTATCAGTTTCCTCGGAGCTGATGTTGTGATATAGGCCTGTACAGGCCTGTTAGTTAATTAAGGCCGGAAAGATGGGAATAGTATCCTGTGCGGAATCATTCCGTGCGGAGCTTTTAATTTAGTCCGTTTGTTTCGGATCGGATGAAACAGATCAAATCTTATCTGAATTGAAAAAAAAAAAATTCTCAAAAATTTGCGGATACGGATATGGTTTTGAATTTTAATTATCCGTATCCGAATAGTAGATATATATTATATAATTTAATATGAATTATGAAAAAAATTATGTTATTCACTATTATAAAAAACATATATCCGTATCTGTATCCGGTTAATATCCGATCCGTATCCGGAAAATAAAAACGGTTACGGATATGGTTTTACTACTATCCGATCTGTTTGCACTCCTAGGTGATTAGCAACCTCTATGATTTTAAAATTTTTAATCATGTGTATTAAAATTTAATTGAATTTTTTTTCTAAGTTTTACGTTTCAGCTTCCAATATAAATCTAATTATGCCCCAGTGGGAATTAGATCCTATAGAGCACATCAACTGTATGCTGCATAGCCCACAGTTATCTGATCTCTTCATAATTCGAACTTGTACGAATCTCAAGGAGATCAAATGGGCGTGGGCTGTGATGCAAATGGTTGCTGAGTCATCATATCATAAAGCATCATTACATGTGGTGTTAAAGTGTCCTTAAATACTAAAAAATACATAAAAAGAAACAATTATAATTTATAAAAGGGAGCGAAATTCAAAGTATTTGAAGTTTATATGTTGGAATCAAAGCTCTTCACTTCATAAAAAAAATGAATTGACCCTTTCAAAATATTTTTGATGTGTTTTTCAACACACTTGACATGTTTTTGATCATTAAAGAATAAATTTACGACATAAAACTTTTGCTTAATTCCTTTCATGTTCATACTTTTTATTTGTTTTCTCTGACTCTTTTTATGGTCTCTATTCATATGGTCACATAATGTAATTCAGATCAACAAGGAACGGGCCGGTGTGGTACTTGGCAGCGGCATCGGTGGGGTGAGTGCCTTTTCTGATGGCATTGAAAACCTAATAGGGAAGGGTGTCAGAAAAATGAGCCCCTTTTTCATCCCTTACCTCATAACCAACATGGGATCGGCACTTCTCGCCATAGATATCGGATTCATGGGCCCAAACTACTCCATATCTACCGCGTGCGCCACCTCCAACTACTGCTTTCATGCAGCCGCTAATCATATCAGAAGAGGTGAATCTGATATAATTCTGGCAGGTGGGACCGATGCTGTTATTGTTCCTAGCGGCATGGGTGGTTTCAGTGCATGCAGGTAGTATTGTTTGTAAAACTTACAACCATAACAGATTTGCCTAAATAACCATGGTTTTGTTTCGATGTAATTATTGCTGTATATAAGGTGATTATGTTTATACAATTGTGTCCTAGATAATTTTTCTAGAATTATTAAAGTAAAAAATAAGAGCCATAACATTTTTTCTCATGTAGGGCTCTTTCAACAAGAAATGATGATCCGAAAACTGCTTCTAGGCCGTGGGACATTGATCGTGATGGTTTTGTTATGGGTGAAGGGGCAGGTGTTCTGGTAAATGCTAAGTTAATTACAACACAGAAATATCTGAAATTTTCTTTTCTGTTATTGTAACACCATAACATTTGATCTCAAATTAGTTGTAGTATAATTAACATCTTTCAACTAATGTGTCCAATTTGCAAAAGGTAATGGAGAGTTTGGAGCATGCCATGAAACGGGACGCACCAATAATTGCAGAGTATCTAGGGGTGGGGGTTACTTGTGACGCATATCACATGACCGAGCCCCGGTCCGATGGGCTTGGTGTCTCATCTTGCATCCAACAAAGTCTTCAAAATGCCGGTGTCGCGCCAGAGGAGGTAATTTTTCTTTCTGTTAAAGCATGATGAAGCACCAGAGGAGGTTCATTCAACATTTTTTCCATCTGTACAAATAATTAATTGGTTATAAAATTATGAATATCAGGTGAACTATATAAACCCTCATGCAACCTCCACTCCTCTCGGTGATTTGGCGGAAGTCAACGCTATAAAACAGGTTTTCAAAAATACAACAGAGATCAAGATGAATGGAACAAAGGTAGTCACTCATTTTTCAGTTCAGCCCCTGCAGAATTTTTATTCACAAAAACATCATGATATAAATCAAGAAAGAAAGATAAGGACCACAACATATATTATAATTTTTCTAGGTACATCATATATAGAGGATTAATGAAGATACTAGGTAGAAAATGATATTGACAAAGTCTTTTTTTGAATTAATTGAGGAACCATAAACATGACTTGCCCATTAAAAGTGAGTTGGGCTAATATGACATTGGTGTTATTTGAAACTAAATAACACCACATCTTAAACCCTTAGATCTGCTTTAAGATTCGTACAAAATAAAGTGATTGAACAGTAAAAGTGGATATTACGAATCTTTAAGCAGATCTAAGGATTTAAGATGTAGTGTTATTTAGTTTCAAATAACACCAATGTCATATTAACCTAACTCATTAAAAGTACTCAGTTATAATAGATGGGGACAATAATGTAATAAATTTTTCAGGACAGGAGAAAGTAGTTGAAGCATTGTACCTAGAGCAATTAAATTAGGATGCTGGTGGTACATATTTTAGGTTCTCTCTTGTGAAATGCTATTTGTCACATCACAAAGACGACAACTGGAACATCTGTTGACCAGTACGCATCTGGTTTTCATCGGAGTTTCGGGTTGTCCAATGTAAATTATTTCATAATAACAGTGTCATGGCCACTGAATTAATTACTCAGAGATGTTAAAAAAACCTCCAAATTATTGAACTTTCGGTTCAGGCCACCTGATTTTGAGCATACTGGTTCCAAATGAACAGCACACATATTGCTGACATTATGCGTAACGCTTTCTCTTCGTCATTTTTTGTATATAGTCTATGATAGGGCATTGTCTAGGGGCAGCAGGAGCATTAGAGGCTATTGCAACCATCAAAGCAATAAGTACTGGTTGGTTGCACCCAACCATTAACCAATTTGTAAGTATACCTTTTAATTATAATTTATAAAACATTGATGATGAATTAACTACTGCAGTTGTTGTAAAATGGTGATATTAAATGAAACTTGATAAAAAGAGAACTTCAATGAGAACTTCCTACTGCTCAAGTGCTCATTTTTTTATGTGAATTAAGTATTTTATTACTGTTCTTCCTATACATTACAGAATATAGAGCCCTCAGTTGAAATTGATACTGTACCAAACAAAAAAAAGCAGCACCAAGTTAACGTTGGTGAGTACTTGTATCTTTAAATCTTTTTATTTATTATTACTTTTTTTTTTTTGCATTTTCCTCTGAATTATCTCCCTAAAACTTGGAAATATGCATTTCAGCTATCTCAAATTCATTTGGATTTGGTGGCCACAACTCGGTGGTAGTTTTCGCGCCTTTCAGGCCATAATTATTCTCAAATTTTCTTTTCAATAGTGAACATTGTTCTTCCTTCCCTTTGAATAATTAAGATCATAGAAATGAGGGAGGCTCATTTGTTGCAAGCAAAAGACTTGGCAATTTTACAGCATTTTTATGGACGGTTTTGGTAGCAGTGTACCTCTTTTATGTTCAATCTTTTTATTTGGATTGTTTCCTTTGTAATAATGCTGCTTTTTGTTTGTTTCGTTTTGTTTAGGATTTCTTAATTCAAGAGACTCAGCCGTTTAATTTTCTCAATTTTTTTCTATATCTCACTGTTCACATAGGATTTATTTTAAGTTATATGGATTGATTCTCTTTGGAAGTATTCAAGTATTAAATTAAATTTAGAAAAAGAAAAGATACTGCAAGTTACACATCCTTTTAAAAGTCATGAGCATAGTGACAAGATATCCGAATTATATCCGTTTAATTCTTTTTTGGGGTGATGTCGAACTGAATGCCGAATTATTCGGTTGACCAAACTTTGACCGAATTAAACCTGAATAATTCCCAAATTTTACGAACTTTTTCCGAATTTTCCGAATTATTCACGAATTATTCACAACTTTTTCCTGAATTTTTCCAAGAACAATTATTTTTTTGGTTTTTTTTTTTGCTCCGACTGAGATTTCTGATCCGGATAATTCTGAATCATTCCCTAATTATACCCGAATTATTTTCAAATCACTAATTTTTGATCTTGCCGAACCGAACCCGAATAATTCATTTGTCACTATGGTCATGAGAGCCTTTCTTTAGGTAGTAAATAAGAATATTTTAACAAGGGGAATTTATTAAAAAGAGGGACTGAATAGCTGTTTATTTACTCATAATTAATATTGAATCTGTAGTCCATATCTATGTTACTTGGTCTTCTCGAATCCGTATCCCCCCAGGTACCTGACTGAATCTAACTAGAAAGGACGACCCAGATTTACTTTAAGCCCAGATTTTTAAATTGGCACGCATCTCAAAGCACAAATAACACCCCCCTGCGCCATCCCGAGTAGCCACCGACTGAGAGTAAATCTGGGCCGTCCGTTTCAGTTAGATTCAGTCAGGTGATCCCACTTCACAGAGTTATCAGTATTCATATAGCATATACTGTTCCGTATTTTTTTTTTTCTTTACTTGATTTTCAGTTTCAACTTTAATTAATTTGATTACAATTTACTTTTTTTTTTTTTATACAGCTCAACTGTTTTGAGCAATTCTTTTGCTTTTGCTTATTCTGGTGGTTACTAATTTTTTGTAACTGAACCTTTTCAATCAATACAAATGCTGGCATGACCCACATTTTACTCAAAAAAAAAAAAAACTAGAATTGGCCGTTATTGTTGAGATTGTTGGGATCGTTGATCATCACAGGATCATCTGTGTTGAATATAAAACTGAAAAGCAGAAGTGTACCTTAATCTATGACTGTCTTGTGCAAGAGAGCGCCAACGATTCGTTTTACAGAGTCTCCTTTAGTTATGTTTTCTTCAAAGTTTCTCACACTCTTATCTAATGAGATAATGAGAAATGAATTTAGCATAGCCTTGTATTATGGGGATCAAATCTTTTTATACAAACAAAAAAAATTCCTTGACTGTTCAAATATTGTAATTATTCAATTTAACCCATCATTAAAATGAATATTACTCTTTAAGTTTTACAAATTAAAGGCCTACACCCAACACATTATTGCTCAATAAATCATAAACCGCAAATGATCACTTTTAATTGAGCATAAAATTGATAGTATACAATACATAATTATTTTATATATTAGTCCAACGTTAAATTAATAATCTAATAATTATATCTTTGCTTTGAAAACTTGGTAGTTTTTTTTTTTTTTCATTATAACGTGCTATGTTATACTGAACACCTTTTTCTATATCACTTGTGCTGTATTCAAAACATAAAATTGTTGATATACTAAAGTTGCCAAATAAACACAAATTAAAAGAGTGAGGCTATACCGTATTATGCATTTTACTATTTTTTAGATGGGTAGAAAATTACTTGATTAAAGATTTTAGACTGTTCGAAAATAATGATTTATTTAAAAAATAGTAAAAAAAAATAAAATAAGGCAAAATTTAATATGTAAGTATATTTTTATATAAATATCATATTAATTAATTCAGATCGATTATCTGGACTAATTAAAAGAAAAGATATAAATTAATAATATAAAACATACATGCTATACATAATACCATAGTCTCACTTAATACATAATTTTAAGGTCGATCCGGCATTTCAATTAAAGAGTTTTCTATTTGCAACTGTCCCTCCAAGTATATTAGATTTTTTTTTTTTAAATAGACCTGATACAAAATATTTAATGGAACAAATACCATATGAGTAAAAGTTATAAAAATAGACTCCATTGGAGTGAATAGTGTAAAAATATTGTATGTAAAAGCGCACACAATTATTCCCTCCACCGAATGTCTTGGTGGAGTCTATTTTTATAATTTTTCCTCGCGTGATGCTTTTTGCATTAAATAATTTTGTATTAGATCTATTTAAAAAAAAATCAGTATATTATATTACTTTAGGTCTCAACAACCACTGAATTTCACCATTTGGTTAACCAGTGTCGCATATATCAAGTTTATCAATTTGGTATCACGTTGAGAAAACTTGTAACTAGGGGTGTTCAAACGGTCGGTTCGGTTTAAATTGAACTAAAATAATCAAACCGAACTTAAAACCGAAGTTTGAAAATCCAACCGAACCGACCGAACTAAAATAGCAAACCGAATTAAACCGAACCATTTAAACCGATTTAAACTTCGGTTTGTTCGGTTGAACCGAACTTTCTCAAAAATCAAAACTCAATACATCTATAATACTCAATTTAAACTTTGGTTTTGATTAATGAATCAATTTAAACTTCAGTTTTGATTAATGAACCAAAATAATACTAGAAGTCTTGACCCTATAAATAAAATCGGTCGGTTTGGTTTAATCGGTTTTGAGAAATCAAAACCGAACCGAACCATTTAAACCGAACTAAGTCACAAAATCAACCGAACCTGACCAATTCAACCGAACAACCGAACCATTTAAACCGAATCTTACCGGTTCAGTTCAAAATCAAATAAACCGAACCATTTGAACACCCCTACTTGTAACACAATTAATGATTAATTTTTATTATATGACTAAATTTGGAAAAAAAAAAAAAGAGAGGCAAGTTCTTGTGTCATGCTTTGGAGTGTGTTTCTTATCATTAATTATCAACAATCATGTTTAAATATATTTACAGTTTATTTAAGTAAATAGATTTTAAAAAATGCGTATTTGGGCTTCTCATGGTATTCTACATAGAGGTATGATCATTTGAATGGTTATTTTTGAAAATTAATAATGAATTTTCTAAAAAAAAATTAAATCAAATCGGAAATTAAACAGTAAATGTATATATATGTTATTGGACTTTTAGATAGCATGACAATCAAATTTTATACCATTGAAGTATTATTTGATAATGCATCAATAACCCTTAATTTTGAAATTTCAAATTATTTGATGTATAGTGAAACATAAATCAAATTTCATTATATATTATAAACATGATATGAACAAAATAGATCATACATGTAATATAATTCTAAAATTGAAATTTTCTTTTGAAAATTGTCATTATTGTTAAAACAAAGAATTGTCAAGTGATCTTTTTTTTTTTAAACATTATTGTTGGTCTTGGGAGCCCTCGACTTATCCGTTTGATTGGATTTACAAAACATACATAATTACATTTTACAGTTTTTCTTTTTGAGTATTTGTGCAGGTTCATGACAAATGAAGGATCAATAATTATATATCAAGGATGAATTAATGAACTGTAATACAACATCAAGGATGTAGTCACAAGACACTAGATAGTAAAAGCATTAACTCAAGATTAAGAATAACGTATATGTAAGATTGGTAAAATAAGTTTAAGATTGACCTAAGTGAGACCTACTGTTGTCACGGTCCAGTGATCGTGATAACGAAATAAATAAATTCTTTACAAATTCTGTGATGCATAAAATATGTTTTAGCGTCACTGAATGCTAACCCTTCCAGAGGATTTTTGCAGTGGGTACCGTGATCACGGTTAATGACCGTTATCAATGGTAACCACCGTTATACTCCAAACCGCTGAGATTAACCTACCGTTGTAATGGTCTCCTGTATTGTTGCAACGGTCCGCACCACTTACTTCTATTTTATTAGCTCTCTATAAATAGAAGCTATACCAAAGTTTGGAGTATCAATATTTTGTATTTATAGATCTAGAGAAAAACCATTATTGCTTGTGTACTCCAACTTCAATATACACAATCAATCTCAATCTTATTCAATCAATCAACCAACTTCTAGGGTGATCCTGTGTGATCGAATCATTTACTATTTTAAGCCTTGTGCTCATCTAGCAATCCTTGAGTCCTCGCAAATCGAATTATCTTGTTAGGGTCGTGTGACTTCTTAGAAGAATTGTAAGGGCTCACCAGTTTCACCTTGTACTCTTTTCTCATTGGATAAAGAAAGACACGGCATCTAGAAGGTCGTGAGCCCCGAAAAATTAAGCATTAGTGCTGAACTCCGTAAATAACTCTTGTGTTAAATGTCTCTAAACTTTATTATTTACTTTACTTATTGTACATTTAGTTTAGGACAAAATTATTCTAGTTGTCATCAAGAATAACTTATAGACACGTTAAAATAATATTACTTAGATCAAAAATGTAAAAAGATCTATTCATCCCCTCTAGGTATGTTTGCACCAACAATTACAAATTATTTGTCAAGTGTAGCAAACCAGTGTCAGTTTATGATTTTTTTTTTGTACAAATTATATGTCCTAATTTGAATAAAAACAATAAGTCCATGCACCATGTACGGGTGGTTTTCTCACATTTAGTCAAATAGTACAAGGTTGGTGAAAATTATAAAGCCTGACCTAGAAAATTGTCATGTTTAGAAATAATTAGGTAGATATATTAATAACAGTTATGTTAGCTTGATCTTTAATGTTTAAGAATTATTTATGTTACAAGTGTGAACCTTCCAAACTTGATATTGCACAAGTTTCGTATCTATTCGCATTAGTATAGCAGAAGATTAGCGCTATTTTCTTAACCCATTGAAAAAGTGGGTTAGCAAATTTAGTTGAAAATTAGAGTACCGATATTAATAAAAAAATGTCTTTCCTATCTGTTTTTAATTCATTTTCCCAACCGTTTGTTCTTTCTCCACATCTTTAACTATTGCAATTCTTAGCTAACCCAAAAACCACTATTTTTGCACTAATCCTTGCACAATTCAAATGCATCCTAAAAGATATCATCTGTTCTATATTTGAAATTTTCTATAAAATATAATTTTAAAAATAATCTACATCACTTGAACAATAAAGAAAAAGAAAATTTTGTGAATTGAAAAACTGAAAACTTGTGATGCAAAATTGCCAAAATTTAATTCTTCTATTTGTAAAAACAAAACAGCAAATTAAATAACACAATGCGAGCCTGATACCTCTTGAAATGAGAGAATAAAACATAAAACTTGACAACAAGATTATGCGATAAAAAAAATATTTATTTGCTAAAACAACATGACAATTTTTCTAAAAATATCTTGAAGAAAAAAAAAACTATCACATGCAATATTTTTTTCCCCCATAATAGACTTGACAGAAAATGTTCAAATATTAGCTAAGAATTGCAATAGAAACCTTTTAATTCTAGCAACTTGTAATTTACATCTTATGTTTCATATATGAAACGGGCACTGGATGCCTTTTGTCAAAAAAAAAAAAACCCTTTTAATTGAGTAGAACTGGGGTGTTCTTAAATTCATCCAGTTCTTTAGTGATTTTAACTCTAACATCTATAAAATTAAATTTAAATGTTGAATTCAAATGGTTGAAACTGATTGACTTCACTAGTGATATATTTTCATGTCAAATTTATAAAATTTTAAATTAATATAATATAAAATCAATTGGTAAAAAACTAATGAAAAATAAAAATATTAAAATTAACTTATAAATTTCTTCTTTTAATGCTTAATTTTATAGTAAATTAATTCGATATGTAAACGTATCGAAGTATATTAATTTCAACAGTTTAGATATTTGTTATTTTAAATCTTTCAGATAAATTTTGAAGTTATGCTTTACAAATAACACCTAGTTGTACTCATATAAATTCGTACACTAGAAAGGTTTGAAAGTTCATTTTTTCTTGGAACTTCAAAGCTTCCGAGAGATTTTTAGAAAAAAATAGTGAAAGGAGAATTTTGGATTGATGCCTTGTTTTTCTCTACCTTAATGTTTATGTACAATAAAAAGTGTCAGGGTCAACTAAAATATAAAATTTACAAATTATACATTAACAGTGACATATTTCATACAAACAAAATTAAGAGAAGTCAGGTTTCTCTCTAAAATTAAGAAACAAATTCTGACAGCAATATTTGCCCGTAATTGCAGTAAAAAATAGCTGGAATCACATGTACTTGACAAAGAATTTCGTATAAAAGTTCCTCTTTTTTTTGATGAGATAAAAGCTCCTTTCTAGGATAGTTTAGAAATGAAAAGGAAAACGTCTGGACCGTTTAGTAAATTATAGGATATTAACTTTGCGAAGGGAATGCATGTCGAATTATTTGTCTGCAGTACCTCAATATTTGAGTTATTTCATAACGAATCTAGACTGTCCGATAAGTATTTCCACGAATATTAAAGTATGTCGTGCATTACGGATCTGGGTCAGATTGGCCTGGTTTATCATCGGACAGTGTACAATATAAATTCAAGATCTGAGTTACTGCAGAGAAAAAAATACTCATATCAGGCGCGTCTATAATTTGTGAGAAAGAAACCAATTAGCTCTGCTCGAGGCTCCATTTCCAAGTGTTCAGTTTCAGGCTTACAGCTAAGCGAGTGAGAGAGAGAGAGAGCCTTGTACGATGCATCAATCTCTCCTCCTCCTTCCCCAGCCTTCTCTCTCAGCGCGCCCAATTCGCCGGGATGCTGCTCCACTGCCACTTCGCCGCCGTCTCCACCGCGTCTCCGCGTCCGCCGCCACCGTCGCGGCGCCGCGCAGAGAGACGGATCCGAAGAAGCGAGTTGTTATAACTGGAATGGGGCTCGTTTCTGTCTTTGGAAACGACGTGGATACGTATTACGAGAAATTGTTGGAAGGGGAGAGTGGGATTGGGCTGATAGATCGGTTCGATGCGTCGAAATTTCCGACGAGATTCGCTGGTCAGATTCGGGGGTTTTCGTCGGAGGGATATATAGATGGGAAGAACGACAGGAGGTTGGATGATTGTTTGAGGTATTGTATCGTTAGTGGGAAGAAGGCTCTAGAAAGCGCTGGGATTGGTCTTGGTTCTGAAGAGCATAAGAAGGTAATCTTGATTCGTGTTTTGTTGTTCTATTTTTGGTGATTTCAAGTTATTGCGCTTGAAATTTAGAAAGAATTTTGCAAATTGAAGGTGCATGTCTGAAAATGTGTATTGAGTTCTGGAGCTTCATAGATTTGATTGTAAAGATAATGAATCTGTGATAGATCTGTTTGGGAAAATTTTGAGTTCTTTGTTTATTCATTTGTTATTATCATTATAATGAATTGTTCAATCAATAGTCATTAATACAAATTATGGAATTGTGATGATGGGGAACTAATAGTTTTTCAGTGGTCAATTTCAGGTTGATCTGATCCGTACTTTAGATTAAGATTTTTATTTAATTTGTGTATACGTTGTACCCTTGCATGTCACCTTCAACAGGAATCTGGTTCACCTATCTCCACCAATAAAGGGTCCTGAAGATTTAGTGAACTCTTTCAAGTTGTCTACTTTACAAAGACAAAGTTTTATATTATGCCCATATAATATTGATAATACCAAATATAGTGCATTCATTCATTCAATGAATTTTTACGTCTGAAAGTATCATTTTGCTTTATAATCATAAGCTTCAGTCTTTAAAATCATATAATTTCTCCTATTTCAGATCGACAAGGTACGTGGTGGTGTACTAGTTGGCACTGGTATGGGAGGCCTTACTGTATTCTCTGATGGAGTGCAAGCCTTACTTGACAAGGGATACCGCAAAATCACCCCATTTTTCATCCCCTATGCGATTACCAACATGGGATCTGCACTTCTGGGTATGGATATTGGGTTCATGGGGCCCAATTACTCCATCTCCACAGCATGCGCCACCTCCAACTACTGCTTTTATGCAGCTGCAAATCACATCAGGAGAGGTGAGGCTGATATCATGCTGGCTGGTGGGACCGAGGCAGCCATAATTCCTATTGGTGTGGGAGGATTTGTTGCATGCAGGTAAGGATATGCATGAATCAATCAGTATGGAATAAAAATACTGTTTATATTACTCCACAACCTAGTTATGCAAATTGTGCCAACGTCCTATTCTCATGTTTTAGTATATTTAATTGATCCTACAAAAAATTAGACTTTATGCACAATTGCTGTTAGATTCCTCTTAAATTGAATCCTTGATTAGAGAAAAAGAAGTGACATGCACTTGTTTAGATTCTAATTAAATGTGGTTGGTAGGGATCATCCTATGCAAGACCAGACCCATTAACACCTTACTTGCATGCAGGGCTCTTTCTCAGAGAAATGACGATCCTAAAACTGCTTCGAGGCCATGGGACAAGGATCGTGATGGCTTCGTCATGGGCGAGGGAGCTGGAGTTCTGGTACTTCCTACATATAATTAAAATAATTAACAAGTCATCAATTTATGGATTTTAAATGTGTTATTGACATGGTTTTCATTTGTGAAAAAGGTAATGGAGAGCTTGGAGCATGCAATGAAACGGAATGCTCCTATAATTGCTGAGTATCTAGGCGGTGCAGTGAATTGTGACGCATATCACATGACTGATCCTAGGGCTGATGGACTTGGTGTTTCTTCTTGCATCAAACAAAGTCTTGAGGATGCTGGAGTTGCACCGGAGGAGGTAGCATTTTCTCTTATTCTTCCGGTAGACATTTTTATTATTATTATTTTCTTAGAACTAAGGTGCACTTGTGGATTAATGTTCAGGTGAACTACATAAATGCGCATGCAACATCGACTCTGGCTGGTGATCTTGCTGAAGTCAATGCAATTAAGCAAGTTTTCAAGGGCTCGTCTGAGATAAAGATGAATGGGACCAAGGTTTCTTTTTTTATTTTTCTATTAAGGCTCGTCATTTTTTTTCTTTTATTAATAATATGTAGTTCTTATTAATTTAATACTTGTTTTGTCTTTGTATATGAAACTTTTTTCATTTCTGTATGTAGTCTATGATAGGGCATTGTCTTGGGGCAGCAGGAGGATTAGAAGCAATTGCAACTATTAAAGCAATAAATACTGGCTGGTTGCACCCCACTATCAACCAATTTGTAAGTTTTTTGTGTATTACTTGTATATGATCGCCTTTCAGTAGTTATTGTTAAGTTATACATTATGTTTTCATCTCAACTGTAGACTATCATCTTTTAGAGAGCTGAGAAAAGATATAAATACTTTTGTTAGAATATTGAGATATTCTTTTTATTCGGATTCAAGTTTATTGAGATATTCTTTTTAACAATGTAGAATATTGAGTCTGCTGTTGAATTTGATACTGTACCAAACGAGAGAAAGCAGCATGAAATCAATGTTGGTGAGTATCTGATTTATCTTGTAATTCTTCCTCTTTCTGTAATTCTTTTTACCTAAGATTATTATTTAATAATTTAACATGCATTTTTTTCAGCAATCTCAAACTCTTTTGGATTCGGTGGGCACAACTCAGTGGTGGTTTTCGCCCCTTTCAAACCATGACCGGGTCTCACTTAATATATCTCTAGTGAATAATTTGGTCTGTTTTTTTTTTTTTTACCTCTTCGCGTAGCAAAATTCCATGCAAGAGGGGTAAGTAATTACCTCTCAGTATTTAATTCTAAAGCCACCTCTGTGCACGTGATGGCTGTGTCTGCATCCGCATGCATGTGTTGCTTGGGTGGATGGGAGAGTTGTTTGGTAGGTTTTGAGAACTTTATAGAGGCAATTTTTGTAAAATTGAGGATCAGTTTGGATAGTCTATCGCGGTTAATTTTTTTTCCTCTCTTGTGGATCATGATCTTTATCTATCAGATATTTGTTGGCGTTAACCCCCCTACTCTTTCGGATGCCTCATGCGCGAAGGTAAGATTCACCAAACCCCGGTCCAGTGAGCTTATTTAACCCTCTCTGCTGGCCCGGCTCGGCCCAAGGCAATATGGGATCCCCTCGGGTACCTGACGTGGTCAGGTTAAATCTGTACTGTCTCTCACCATGGGCCGAGTTCCGTTAAATGTCTACACTCCCTCACCTCTGATTCAAAGATTTTTTTATTTTTTTAATCAAATATTACCTCATCTACCATGGGCCGTAGCACACCTGGACATGAAGAATTCTGCATTCCACTTCATGTCGGATTAGTTTGGATTCTGATCGGACGGTCTGGGTCTAAATAGAAATATTATGTTACCTCAGAGGATATGGACAAACATGAATTCCCCCTCCCCGGGTCCGGATCTCCTAAAGTAACACAATCTTTGTATTTTGGATTGTGACTGTCCGATTTGAATCTATCGCTTGAGAATGCTTTGCGATTCGAATTCATCTCTTGAGATTTGTATGCTTCACTTCGGATAGATTATTGCGGATTTGAATCGGACAGTCCTGGCTTAAAATCTAATCTTTGAGTTACTTCACCGGATCTAAATTTTCTACAACTTCAATGTTTTTTCAGTTTATCAACATCATAATGTATAACATTAAAAAATAACAGCGTGAAGAAAATAAATTTTAAAAATACAAAGTCCAATCAAGATGTAAAATACAAAGATTAAACTAGAGTTTAACAGTGTGACATGTAAAATACAAAGATTTAACAGTGTGACATGTGATAGAATTTAATTTAATCATAATTCTGTCACATCAAGTCCAATCAAGATGAAATAAAATTCTCTAAAATACAACAAATTAAACTAGAGTTACTGTTAAATCGCTCAAGAACGATTCGTCGGTAGTCGGTATGTTTGGTTGCAATATTAAAATAATTAGAATAGTAAAATTAATTTTTGTTTTATTATAATAGTTTGTTTTAACTTTTTGTAAAAATAGTTTGTTCTAATAAGATAAATAAGTTTGATTTCTAATTTTATCTTATTCTAATTCAACCAAATACGGTATGTTTGGATACACTCTATAATAGTTAGAATAGTTACTATTTGATAATAGTAGATGAGAATAGTGATTTTTGGAAGAGTGTGAGAATAGTGTTGATGTGGTGCTATTCGGAGTAACGAAAATGTTATTTGAATTAAACATTTAGAATAGCGATGGAAGAATTGAACATTTGAGAGAGCACCAGTTGCTATTCTGACTTTTTGTAGGAACAGCAGAACAGCGCTATTCTCTCTGTTCCGAATAGTAATTGAGTATGTTTGAATGGATCGGAATAACGCTATTCTCACTATTCTTGCTATTTTTGCTAATCTCATTACATCCAATAACCCAAATAACTTGTTCTCAAGAATAGTCTATTCTCATTGCAACCAAATTCAACTTGGTAATTATGATTTCTATCATAGTAACAAGGTTTTTAAATAATATTCGGATTATTCATAAAATTAATGAATGAATTTATAGAATGTTAAACTTTTTTTTATTATTTGTATTATAAAAATTATATTTTCTTTAAAATTATATCTATTTATAATTTAAAACTTTATTGATTTATTTTTGCATTATGTACTTGATCTGTAATCTATATTTTTGTACCATTGGTCTAAGACTAAGGTTATGCTCCAGAAACGAGGGAGAAAACCCTCATTAAAGGGAAGAAATGAGACTTGTCAGAGGTGAAGCCATCTCCGAACAATATTTTTACACTCCTATTTAGATGTGACAAAATTTTTCAAAAATCAACACTTCGCGACCTTTCTCTTTTCTCCGAACAGTAGACTTTCACCTTCCCTTCCTCTTTCGTTCACCTCTTCTGGAACAGAAAAAATTATCGGGCAGACCGCACACGATGTTTTCTCCTTCCTTTCTCTCTGCATCCTCTGCGTACCTCTAATTGAAGCACGGTCTAAAGGTATCAAAACAAGCCAGAGACTGGACAAGACCGGACGAGTTCATCACCTATTAATTAATTTTTTTAGAATCTATTAAATTGTGACAAGCGCAACCCGGGTTTTCCATTAGACAACAACGTAGGTAGTTCATTTCACTTGTATAATATTTTGTTTGATTGGCTGTATGCCTAATGCCTGTATCTATTAAATTTTATAATTAAATCTTTTGAGAATCTATTAATTTTGAAGCTGTAAGCCTGTAACGGTAAGGGCTGGTTTCCAGTATTCAATTTTTTTTAATACAACTTACGTTTGGCTGGACCTCATTTTTATGGGTCCGGAATCCCGGAAGTAACTCAAATTTTAAGTTTGAATCCGGACCGTCAGATCAGAATACGAATTTAAATATTCGTGCTTGAGTAGATCTGACGGTTTGGATCCAAATTCAAATTTTGACTTACTATAGGGATCTGAAATTCCATTTTTATACCCTAGCGTCAGACTCAGCGGCATAACACTATAATATTTGGTAGCCGTACGAGCAAGTAGTAGTCGAATTTGAGGAGATTTTTTTTATTCATAAAAAGATAAAATAAAATAAGCGGTACCAAATTAAAAAAAATTATTGGTTCGTAATATTTTTAGAAAGGTCGGGATCAACAGTCCCGATTCAAAATTTTGATCGGACTCAATGGCTCCAATTCAAAGTGTATTTTTATTATTCGTTAGACACAACTTAATAGAGACCATTAAAAAATATATATTAAACCTTTAGATCGGGACTCTAGATCTCATATTTCTATTAATGTTACAAATCAAATACTTTTTTATTTCCGTATTTCTTATTTTATTAACTTTTATAGACGAAATTTTTTTGAATTTGAATTCACATGATACACTTTTTCTGTTTGTACTTACGTATTTCTTATTTTATTAACTTTTAGAGATGTTAACGGGTACAATACGGATTGATTGAAGACATTTTCATACCTGTATTTGTTATGATAACAAAAAAAAAAAAAAATTCACCTTTACTCAATTTTTCCCAAGAATCAAGCATGAAAAATTTATTTTGTTGAGATTTGTACATGCAAAAATTTGAAATTGAAATAACAGGTTTCTATTATTCCCAAGAAATAGCAGCAGATTTATTTCCGTTGGTAGGACTGTTACTTATCTATCCCACTTGTATTAAACTGTTCATTAAAGAAAGAAAAAAGAGAGTTGCTGTTGAATTCATATCATCTAAGGTAACAGAATATTTCTGTTCAGATTACAACCGTCCGATCAGAATCCACACGAAAATTAAAGAGATTCTGTGCATTCCACCTAGGCCGGATTGATCCGGATTCTAATCGGTCGCTCCCGATTTAAACAAAATTATCATGTTACCTTAGAGGATATTGAACTAGGTAGTTTCTTTGTCACTTTGATTTTCCCCTGTTTTCATTGCGCTTATTTATAAAACCCATTAGCTCTGTTCTAGTCTCTCTCTCTCTCTCTCTCAGCAGTTCGTTTCAGACTTCCCGCTAAGCGTGGGAAACTCTGAAAGTCTGAAACGATGCATCAAACCCTCCTCCTTCCCCAGCCTTCTTTCTCCGTGCGCCCACTCCGTCGGGATGCTGCACCGCCACCTCTTCGTCGCCATCCCAACCATGTCTCCGCCTCCGCCGTCACCATCTCGGCCCCGCAAAGAGAGACTGACCCTAAGAAGCGAGTTGTCATAACCGGAATGGGGCTCGTCTCGGTCTTTGGAAACGACGTGGATAAGTACTACGAGAAGTTGTTGGAAGGGATGAGTGGAATTGGATTGATCGATCGGTTTGACGCGTCGAAATTTCCGACGAGATTCGCCGGCCAGATTCGGGGGTTTTCGTCGGAGGGGTATATAGATGGGAAGAACGATAGGAGGCAGGATGATTGTTTGAGGTATTGCATTGTTAGTGGGAAGAAGGCTCTAGAAAGCGCCGGGCTTGCTGTTGGTTCTGAAGAACATAATAAGGTAATTCTTGATTTGATTTTTTATTGTTCTATTCTGGTGAATTCCAAAGTTTCATCTTTAATTATTGAGAAATTTGCAAAACTTTAGTGCACTGTCCGAAAATATGGAATTAGCTATGGAACTTTGCAGAATTGATTGTAAAGATGACAATTTTTGTGATTGGTTTGTTTGATAAAGAAGTTAAATCGACATTAATTTTGAATCAAGAATTGCAAATTGTGATGGTGGAAACTAATTTGCAGTTCTTCAGTGGTCAATTTGGGGAATTATTGATCTGAACTTTAGCTTTCTATGATAGCGATTAGCATTTGTACAAAAATTTAATTTACATATCGTACCCTTGCATGTCAAATTCAAGCCTTCAACCAAGCTCTCGATCATTTATCTCTACCAAAAAAATAACTCCTGAAGAGTTAGTAAACTTCTTGAGTTGTCTCCAAATTGATTCAAACTAGTACAATGTTTCATGCTATTTCCGCGTAAGAATTGATACACTGAATATAATAAAATCTCATTCAATAATTGTTTAAGTCTGAATGTATGATCATTTAATTCTAAAATCAAAGCTTCAATACTTGCATTTCTGAACAGGTCCTTAAAAATAGACTTATTTATCCTATTTCAGATGGACAAGGTACGTGCTGGTGTGTTAGTTGGCACCGGCATGGGAGGCTTGACAGTATTCTCTGATGCAGTGCATGCCTTAGCTGACAAGGGATACCGTAAAATCACTCCATTCTTCGTCCCTTATACAATCACTAACATGGGATCGGCACTTCTCGGGATGGATGTCGGATTCATGGGGCCCAACTATTCCATCTCCACAGCATGTGCCACCTCCAACTACTGCTTTTACGCAGCGGCAAATCATATCAGGAGAGGCGAGGCTGATGTCATGCTGGCTGGTGGGACTGAGGCAGCCATTATACCTATTGGTGTAGGCGGATTTGTTGCATGCAGGTAAGGACATCCCTAAATCTGATTATTATATTTTATCAACTGAATCTAACAACTTGGTCTAATTATAAATTACAAAAACTATACCCACATGAAATAAAACATACTGTTAATATATAACTTTAATTAAAGCCTTACTATGCATATTGTGTCAACTACCAATTGTTATTTGTTAAGCTCATTTACCTAATCCTAAAAAAAATCACACACTATTGCTGGCAGCTTCCTATGAAATTGGATCCTTAATTAAAAAAAAATGTCATGCACTTGGTAAGTTGCTATATTAAAGGTGGTTGGTATGGATCATCCTATGATGGACCCGGCCCATTAACACCTTACTCGCATGCAGGGCTCTTTCACAGAGAAACAATGATCCAAAAACTGCTTCGAGGCCATGGGACAAGGATCGTGATGGTTTTGTCATGGGTGAGGGAGCTGGAGTTCTGGTACTTCCGACAAATAATTAAATTAGTTACCAATTCATGAAACTAAATCAAATGCTATGTATTGATTTGGTTTTAATTTGCAAAAAGGTAATGGAGAGCTTGGAGCATGCAATGAAACGGGATGCACCGATAATTGCTGAGTATCTAGGTGGTGCTGTGAATTGCGATGCGTATCACATGACTGACCCTAGGGCTGATGGGCTTGGTGTTTCTTCTTGCATCAAACAAAGTCTTGAAGATGCCGGAGTTGCACCTGAGGAGGTTTCCTTTTTATATATTCCTTTTCTTTGGTAGAACTTTTATATATTAGTTTTCTTTTCTTAGCACTTACATAGATGCATGTGCAAATTATTTTTCAGGTGAACTACATAAATGCACATGCGACATCAACTCTTGCTGGTGATCTTGCTGAAGTCAATGCAATCAAGCAAGTTTTCAAGGCATCATCTGAAATTAAGATTAATGGAACCAAGGTTTATTTTTTGTCTTTTATTATTTTAATAACAGATAGTGTTTTTTCAATGCTTATTTTGTTTTTGTATGTGATTTTTTTTTTTTCTATTTTGTATACATAGTCTATGATAGGGCATTTGCCTTGGGGCATCAGGAGGATTGGAGGCAATTGCAACCATTAAAGCAATAACTACTGGCTGGTTGCACCCAACTATCAACCAATTTGTAAGTTCATTATATGTATTTCTATATTGATACTAATTAGTTACTGTTAAAATTTGTTTTATGTTTTCATGTCAATCAAAATCAATATGTCAGAAAAAGATCTGGTGATGTTACTGGTAGTTTTCTTTAAGCAAAACCACTATGTATCAGATATTAGCTCTTATTATTCTGATTTTAGTTTATTGACATATTATTCTGCCAATATTTGTAGAATATTGAGCCTGCAGTTGAATTTGATAATGTACCGAACGAGAAAAAGCAACATGAGGTCAATGTTGGTGAGTAGTTTCTTAATCTTGTAATGCTTTCTCTATTTTTCCTTTGTACTATTATTTTCTAATATTTTGACACATATTTTCAGCTATTTCAAACTCATTTGGATTCGGCGGGCACAACTCGGTTGTGGTGTTTGCCCCTTTCAAGCCATGATTGGACTCCTGTAATTTAGTTTATCTCTAGTGAATAAGTTGGTCTTTTTCTTCTCATCTCTTAGCAAAATTCAATGGAAAGTTGAGTAAGTAACTACCTCGCAGTATTTAATACTAAATTAAGCCACCTCTGTGCTTATGCACTCGCTGTGTTTCGATCAACATCTGTGTGTTTGGGTGTCTGGGAGAGAAATTGCAGGTAGTTTTGCAGAATGTTTTTATAGAGGCAATTTTTTTTTCTGGTACTTGATAATCAGTTTGGATATCATATATCGCAGTTCAATTATCTATTTGGATCATAATTTTCTTCTCTTTTGCTTCTTTTTTTTTTTTTTTAATAAGTCTTGTTCACTTCAGCATTGTTCAGATGTATTATATAAAAATCGAACCTAAATGAATATAGAAAAGCGAGATACATCATGATATGATCACATTACTTTGTTTATTATTGTCTTTCATTTGGTTCTAAATTTCTAATCCGTTTATCTACATAATGCCTTTTGTATGGATAATGCCTTTTTAATGTGTACAAATAAACTATGTGCATTTTAATGATAAGATATATAGTTTTTTTGACGGTTTTGGTAATTGTAATTATGCTCAAATGGACCAAAATTTGTTGAAAATACAAATTACATATCATATATATGAGGAGGGTTCCAATGCCTCATTTTTTTTATACCTCATCATACCTCATATTTTATATCTTCATTTTCTTCATATTCAAACTCTAAATTATCGATCCGAACTGTTCAACATAATATCCATACTAAAATATGGTTAGGGATGAAATTTTATAATTTTTGAAATTTTTTTACTATTTTTTAAGATGGGCAGAAAATCACTGTTTTTTGAATGGTTCAAAAACAGTGATTTTATACCTATCTTAAAAAATAGCAAAAAATATAAATTTCATCTCCATGTATATTTTAGTATAAATATTTTGTTGAACAGTTCGGATCAACAATTTGGACTTCGAAAATGAAAATATAAAATATGAGATATGATGAGGTATGAAAAAAATGAGGCATTAGAACCCTCCTCCATATATATATATAGCATGCAACATTATGTAAATATATTCAGCAAAGTTGATGTAAATTTCAAAATGAGCACAAATGAGCTTTTTTTTTTTTTTTCCAAATATTTGATTATATTCTTAGATTATTAGTCATTTCTAGTGAATTTATGATCTAAAATGTGGCTTAAATACATAAATACATGCATCAATACACCACAAGGGTATTTCAGGTGACTTTGATCTACTTTTGAATTAGCACTAATAAACTAATACCTAAGCAAATGATACATTTGATATATCATATACGCAAATTTTGGTAAATTTAAAATCTCAACTGAGCTAAGATTGATTAAAGGCACATGACAGGTGTTGTAAGAGAAATTTAGCAAATTTGTTTGCACAAAAATAAATATACGTTTCGGAATAAGTACATGAATTTAAAGTCCAAGTGTTTGATGACTTAAACATAATGTACAATAAGTCTAAGAGTTGATTAAAAACATGACAAAGACACACACAATATGTTTTTAACAATTCAAGAAGATTTTCATTCATAAATGAAAGATAATAAGAGCGTGAAGAAGGTAACATGATTTGCATGTTCTATCATGCATATGCATCTTTTTTTTTAAGTATCTCATATGTTATATCAAAAGAACAAACTATATATCATGCATTGAAACATAAAAAAAGAGCAAAAAATTATAAATAAAATAAAATCTACTTCTATTTTAATATAAAATTTGATAAAAAATATATATATTTATGATAAATGCACTGACAACTTCACATATTTGTCTCAATATTGCAATGAAATATCAGAAAAAATCAACAATTATATATATATAAATCAATATATAATATCGAGTATACACTCAGTAAGTACCCTTATTTGTAAGAAAACAATTACAAACCAATTTCGAAACTATTAAAACAATCAGAATTGTGTATGAATATAAAAATGAAATAGAATGAAATATCAACCATTACAGACCTAGCTAAACCAACTTACTGTAGCAATTATTGCTAGACACAAATGAATTTCACCTATATAAACTCGACCTAATATATTCACCCTAACCTATATTCACTTATTGAATTTGTAAAACTCAAATACTCAATATGTCAGACACTCAGATACTAAAGCTGTGTGGTAAAAACCTAACTAATCCTCCAGGACAACTGATGTGGTACAGGAACCCTAACCTATATTCACTTATTCACTGTAATCTCAAAACATTGGTAGCAAAGTTCACAAATGTTGCCGTTGTCAGGATGGTACTTTGCAATAAATTCTAATTGTTGAAACATAAAAATAGAGTAAAAAATTAGCAATAAATTATACTTATATTCTAATATTTTTTTCAAAGTCAAATCGTCGATCCAAACCGTTAGATATGATCTCTACAATAAAATGTGCTTGGAGACCAAATTTTACATTTTTTGAAATTTTTTATTAAGATGGGTACCAAATTCAATGGTATGAATTTGACTAGTTTTTGTACCCATCTTAATAAATAGTAAAAAAATTCCAAAAAAATGTAAAATTTGGTCTCCAAGCACATTTTATTGTAGAGATTACATCTAACGGTTTGGATCAACGATTTGAACTTTGAAAATGTAGAAAATGCTTGTTGTAACTCAAAAATTGTTGTAACTTGATCCCTCTTATATATATATATATATATATAGAGGAGGGTTCAAATGCCTCCATTTTTTGTGCATCTATCATGCCTCCATTTTTTAAAACTTTAATAACTCAAAATGTAAAACTTAAAAGTCAAAATAAAACCGTTAGATGTGATCTATGTTATTTTTTCTATGTGCTCATAAAAAATTATCATATTTCAATTTTGTTTTTATGTGAATCAATAAGTTCAAAAATCAACGTCTAGAAATCATCCAAATTAGTGCATTATTTACAAGCTCTTGATGACAATCAAAATAAAATTGAAATGTCATAATATTTTACATTTGCATAGATAAAATGATATAGTTCATATCCAACGGTTTTATTTTGAATTTTAAAATTTAAATTTTGAGTTATTAAAGTTTTTAAAAATGGAGGCATGATGGAGGCACAAAAAATGGAGGCATTTGAACCCTCCTCACACACACACACACACATATGGGATGTGGCTAATTTGCTACCGGCAGTGCTGCCGCCTTTTTTTATTTTGTGATGTCCAAACAACAAATCCAAACCGTTAGATGTTTAATCTATATTATAATATACTTGGAGACCAAATTTTACATTTTTTGGAATTTTTTTACTATTTATTAAGCTGGTTTGAAAACCGCTGATTTCAATGCTGCAGAAATTTACTAAAATCAGCAGTTTTCAAACCAGCTTAATAAATAGTAAAAAAGTTTAAAAAAATATAAAATTTGGTCTCCAAGTAGATTATAATATAGATTAAACATCTAATGGTTTAGATTTATTGTTTGGACATCAAAAAAAATAAAAAAGGACGGTAACACCTCCGGCTAAAATGCTACCGGCAGCAAATTAGCCGGACCCTATATATATAATAAATAATTTTATATATTTGTCTCAATATTGCAGTGAGATATCAGAAAAAATCAACAATTTTATATAGGGTTAATTGTATTATAAATCAAATTTTTGGTTATTAACGTATGGATGAGAGTGTACAACTTTGTATGTAGGTTTGCATAATGTTTTTATAGAGGCATTTTTTTTTCTGGAACTTGATAATCAGTTTGGATATATTTTTTTTAAATCTTGACGGTGACTATCAAGTATAATTTTCATTAATTAAACGTAAGTGACATCCATCGTATTACATCCAGAACATCATCAACATCAAACTACATCCACATCTAAACAATATCGATATCAAAAATCACAAACAACTGAAAACAACAAAATAAACAAATCATATCCTTCAATAGTAGACACCAACGACCTTCAACATCGGCTGGCTAGCGATCATAGAAAAATGAGGCATTATTATTATTTTTTTAATTAAGGTTATGGGTGGAAGGGTGGAGGCGTCAAAAGACAGAAAGGCTGATGACTAGAGCTATTATCACCAAATTTTTCTGGTTCTCTCGACAGAAGTGGAGGATAGAAAGGTGCATCAAGACGAGAGAGTTGATGGCTAGGGCTATTGCCGTCAATTCTCTCTTCTTTCAACGAGGAGGTGCAAACGAGTTGGATATTACCCGACCGTATCCGACTTCGTATTCGAAAATTTAATACGGATATTCTATATCCAAATATCCGTGCAGATACAGATACTGGTATGGTTTTGAATTTTAATTATCCATATCCAAATAGTAAATATATATTATATAATTTAATATGTATTTTGAAAAAAAGTATGTCATTCACTATTATAAAAAGTGGATATCCGTATCCGTATCCATCTAATATCCAATCCATATCCGGAAAATAAAAACGGATACGGATATGGTTTTACCACTATCTGATCCGTTTGCACCCCTAGGCCAGCTTGTGGAGAGGGGGTTCTCAGTGGCTAGAGTTTGTCGGAGAAAAAAAAAACAGATGGACGAGAGTAGAGAAGGGGAGAGGGGGTGACTTGCTGACAGAAAGAGTGGAGCAGTGCCGGCTGTCTCCTCCTCTCTGTAGGATCACCCTGCATCCTCGGAGGAAAGCGGAAGACGGAGGATGCTGCTGGTGGAGGGCAGAGGATCGGAGTTGCTGTGGAGGGGTTGCTAAGAAAAGCGTTTAGGTGCTGCTAGCAAACTACTGGAAGGGAGCTGTTGGAAAAAGCGGCTATAATCAATTTGGATATCATATATCGCATGCATTTGAATTATCTATTTGGATCATGATTTTCTTCTCTTTTGTTTTTTTTGGAATAAGTCTTGTTCACTTCAGCATTGTTCAGATGTATTATATAAAATCGAACCTATATGAATATAAAAAAGCGAGATACATCATGATATGATCACATTACTTTGTTTATTAATTTCTTTCATTTGGTTCCAATATGGTTAATTTTGGCACAGAAACCACATTACAAGTGTTTATACTTTATACGGATACACAGAGAAGGAAATTGGCAGGCTCATCGACTGGCTAATCTGGCTCTGGTTCTTGTTTAAATATGATGCTTATATTCCCTGAAGGCACTTTAAATATGATGCTCTCATTTGTAACATGCATATGTAGAGTAGAACTAGGGTGTTCTTAAGTTCTAGGATTTGGTGAATTCAAGTTTAAAATCCGTCAATCGGTTTCAAATTGCGAATTCGAACTATTGAATCCACCTACCTTATGAGTGATGCATTTACATGTGAAAATTTTAAACATTCGAATTAATTTAGTATAAAATCAAGCGGTCAAAAAACATTGAAGAAATGAATGCATTAAAATTAATTTATTATCCTTCTAATTTTGATCGATTAACTTTATCCTAAATTAATTTGACAATTAGGGAATATTAATGTATTCATGTGGTAAATAAAAAAAATAAGCACCACTACAAATCCGAATTTTGAGCCTAAAAATAGAATAGGGGTGGATCATAGTGTAAGCTGGAAATGCTGAGCACCCTCCGATTTTACCTATCCCTCCTATACCTTACATAGCTTCCCTTACTAATTTATTTATTTTATGGGTATGTTTGGTTGTAGTAAGAAAATGCTATTTATTTTTTGGGTATGTTTGGCTGTAGTAAGAAAAGGCTATTCTTAGAACAATATTTGGAATAGCTTATTTTTTATTTGGATGGAGTTGAATAACTAGAATAGTGAATTCAACTCTTTTGTCTTATTAGAATAATATATTCTTACAATAAGTTAGATTTATTTATTCTAATATGACAAGTGGCAAAATATGTATTATGGTTATTTCTGTTTTGCAATCAAACATATTCTGAATGTATTAGAACCTCTCAACTTTATGTAGCTCCCTATGCTTAAATTCTGATTCCGCCTGTGAAATAAAAGTTCTTTAAAAATGAAGTAGAAAAATGCGTTCAAAATAATAACAAGAAATGATCTGGGTTACTACAGCTGATGAGGAACCTCTGTTTCAAAAAGTAATTCATGGACAACGTCATCAAATCAACAATTCAAGAACAAGAGTAGTTTTGACTTCATACAGAGCAGTTTTGACTTCATACAACGGTCATACTATAAAATTAGAACGGCACGCATATGGTTTATGCACTGAATGAAGCTAAAATTGCTGTCTTAAAACCTTTACCCCAATTATTTAGGAGTGACATTTGTCACAACGAATAGTAATAATAATTTTCTTTCAATATTTTGATATGTTCAAATTAAAACAGGTATAATAACTCCTTATATCGTTGGTCTCTGTACATAAAACAGGGGATTTTCCCACAATTTCTCGTGACACGACCTGAAGTCTGATGAACATGCCACCCGTGTGAACCTTTTAACTGAGGTGATACTTCTTTTTAGGGAACATCAAATGCGAATCACGCTTCACGTGATGTTGTCACCAGATGCTCTGGCTACAAGGGTTAAATATAAAAGAACCTAAATTAGTAGAGAGGAGAGTGCAAATGTCTGCCTTTGAATTCGTATAATCTGCATTAAAAGGAATTTTTTGAGTTAATGCATCTGGACCGTCCGATAAGCTTTAAGATTCATACGAATTAAATCCGCACTAATATTAAAGACTCTCTATATTTTAGGCCGGGACCGGATGAGCTCCGTTTACAATCGGACGGCCCATATGTATTAACTCAAAAGATGCTCTTTTGAGTTAATGCAGACGATGCGAACTCTATTTTTTTGTGCATTCATTATGCTTCTATTTTTCGAAACTCTAATAACTCAAAATTTAAAACTAAAAATCAAAATAAAACCGTTGGATATGATTTATATCATTTTATCTATGCGTATGGAAAAAAGTTATGACATTTTAGCTTTATTTTGGTTGTTATCAAGAGCATGTAAATATGTATTAATGTGGATAATTTCTAGACACTTATTTTTTAATTTATTGATTCACATAAAAACAAATTCGAAATGTGGTAATTTTTTATAAGCACATAAAAGAAATAACATATATCATATCTAACGGCTTTATTTTGATGTTTATGATTTAAACTTTGAGTTATTAACATTTTAAAAATAGAGGTAAAAAAATAAAGGCATTTGAACCCTCCTCATTAATAAATAGAACTTTTATATTTTAGATGAATTATATGTGCAATCACGCTTCTCATAAAATAAAAAATGAACCTAAATTAATAAATAAAACTTTTATAAAGTAGATAAATTGTATATGTGCAATCACGCTACTCATTTTTTTTTTTTTACGCTATTATATACTTGGCATTTAGTAGGGGAAAAAATTAAAGGTTAAAATTCATTAACAATATATGCACGTGAAAATTTGAAATAATTTACAAATTAAGTAAAAAAGTTTAAACAATTTTTTTTGTGAGAATGTTAGTAATCGTAAAAATAGTCATATATTTCAAGTTTCATACAGTTTGAATATAATCTGATATTGATCGCTGTAAATTTTAAGTTATGTAATAAACAATAAAAAAAATCCATCAAATTGTATTATTATTCGTATATATAATGTCCACAATATATAAATCACCTTCAATTATCGAATTTTAAAATTTAAAATTATTTATTATCGTTAAAATTATTTAAGTTGATTCAAACCTAGGGGTACAAATATATTTTTTTTATCCTTAACCGTTTTTTTAATACGGTACAGGTCAAGTAAACGGATAAACAAATACCATTGATATTTTGATTTGTACTTTTGATAAAATATTTTTCAAAACAAGTAAAAAAGAAAAAAATAATAATAATGAATACAACTAATTTGTATTATGAAAATTTAATAAAATACAAAACTTTATTATATTATTTATCAACTTTATACAAATATATATCTATATATATAATTTTATTTTTAAAAATTATCTTATATCAAAACGGGTAAGATAACAAAAAAAAATTATTTTCTTATCCGTATTCGATAGGCTAACGAAATATATATATATTTTTTATGCATATTTTCAGATAAGATATGGATCGAATAAACGGATAAAAGCGTGCCAATGATACCCATTCAAATCCAAGACTAAAAGGTACAGCAGATTGAAGCCATTTCAGACGAAAGTGGGCCTCATCTGCTTGATCTGACGGATGGAGATGATCGCAGTACCCGGTACATGATGGGTGCGTATCCTCTGAAATATCTCAACTCTTGCGTGACCGACGTGTCCGGTGCCTATTCGGGAAGATAGTAGGGTATGTGTGCTTTGAGATTCGTGCAGAGCGTAGTTAAACTGTTGGGATTTTCCATAAAGTCACGCAAAGTTTGAGATATCTCAGAGGATACGAATTCGTACATGATCCGGTAGAGAGAAGTTAATGCTCTAAATAAATGAGCAACTGAAGAACATTAAAATTTTCCACAAGTTTGCTGACATTTGGTCAAACTTCCTCTCCAGTTACTTTTGTTTCCTCTCTTGCCATCACGCCAAATTGACAATTGTCCACATTTATTACTCATTTACATGCCGCAAGTAGGCACGCCTGACGCCTCCCAGTTTTTTTTTTCTTGATTTTTAGAAATTAAATAATTTTATTTGTTGGAAGCAAGATTAATTATTATTTTTTCTCAAAAAAAAAATAGTAGAACCTGTATACAGTCTAAGTGTGGAGAGATCAATATGAACTATTAGTTCGACCTCACATTTTTATAATGGATGAAGATTTATTTTTCCGTCTTCCATCTCCCAATCATCCCCATAATTATATGATCTGAAACAGATTAAGCAAGTACAATCCACCAAAATCACATGGGTAAGTGAAATTAAGGGCATGTTCGGCTACTGAGAATGAGAATAGAAATAGGAATAGAAAAATTTTGAACTGAAATTTATTATTTACGTGAGAAAAAAAAATTTAATCTAAGTAAATTTTATTTTTCTCATGTAAACAGTATTTTGTAAAGAGCAGCCGAACATATCCTAAAAAATCATGTGGGTTCTTTGAAATCCGATCCGGCTAACAGGTTCTAACTCAAAACAGATTTTATTCATTACTGATTATATCTGGTTTCTTTCTTAAAATGTATTTCCTTCGTTACCGGTTGTAACCGGTTATTTTCTTTTATGAGACGTGAGTAAGCAAATGGCGTTACGATAAGTTGAAGAGTGAAGACATTAGACATCTTTTGTCCCAATTCTACCACATGTTCAGATCTTATTCGATAAACTTTTTGATGAATTTTCTTGCTTGATAACTGAATTCATTGATGCCTACGGGCTTGTATTAACAAAAAAGAATGAATTGATTAAAACTTTGAATCAGTACTATAGGCATTATTCATTTATTTTTGTATTAAAAATTTATTAATTAATATTTATATTTTTCAAATACATACGACTCAATTATTTGTTAATTATTTATTTTGTATATTTATTCGAATTAGTATTAGGTACAAATTTTTGACATATGAACTATTTACACATACATTACGATATATGTGATGACTAGAGTGAAAAATGGAACAGCGGAGCTGGCTAGCTCTGTCATGCACGAAATGGCACAACACGGCACGTGTCGATTACGTGCCGTGGCTCACGTGTTCCGTATCGTGACTTTGCGTACCGTGACCATCTTTAAAAATTTTGACACAACATGACACGGCATATAGTCACGCGAGTCACTTGTAATTATGATCGTTAGATCTTGACCAAATGGTAAATCTTGAATAAATTAATCTAAATTATGATTAAATGGTCACGCAACTCACACGAGACACGTTTGATCACTGCGTGACTCACATGGCTTGATCATTCGTGTTTCGTGACGACCCCTTAATATTATAGTCACGGCGTAGCATGGCACGACACGTTTTTTCCACTCTAGTGATAGTGCCAAATCATATAGCGTAAATCACTATCTTTTTATCCGGAAAATAGTAACAAGTAAATACAAAGTAGTCATTTTTCCTATTTATTTATTACAAATGTATTTTTGAGTCATATTTAAATTTTTTTCAGAAAAAGGCATCAAAATGGAATATTACATGAAGTATGCAAGGCGTCGAAGATCCTGCGGCCTTCAGCAAGATATTAATGGCAAATTTTTGTTTTAAATTTCTCAGAAAGGAGGAAATAAAAATAAAATAAAATAATTAGCTTAAGTTGCTGCTCGAGATATATTATAGGCTTGTTAATTAAAATATATGAAGAGAGATTTGTGGGTTTGGAATTCCAAATTAATGGAGATTAGTTGGAATGAGCGGAACCTGTTTGATGAAATGCTGGAATTTGGCCATTTGACTATATGAGTCTTAGAATTTTGTTTTTAATTTCGTAATTGGAGAGAGAGAGAAAATTTAGTTCTAATTTATGGGTTGTATGATATGAGTATGACAACTCAGTCAATATTTTTGTTTCTTTCATTATGTTATTATTATGTTTTCTATTATTTTGATTGTTTGATGTTTTAGATATGAATACATGATTTTTTATGTATTAATATTTGTGCGCATAGGCATCTATACTTGCATCATGTAAGAAATATGTTAGGTACCTTAGATATGAATACTTGCATTACAAATGCATAAATATTTGATCGATGTGGTATGACTACTTGCATTCTAGATTTTTTTTAAATTGTCGTATCGTCGTATCTATATCATATCTGATATGGTATCTGAACCTGTATCCATGAAACATAGTTTACAACATAAATATTAGTACATAAATGCACAACTCTAAATATTTTCCATATTACGTATCAATACAATCAAGTACCAAACAGAATAATTTGTAAAAAAAATAGTAAATTAAAATAATTTTCAACGTAACAATTCATACTTCAGTTATAAGTATTAATACTTACACTACAAGATATAAATACTTACAATACTTGATATTAATAGTTTCAAACATCATCTAGTGGCACAAGGAAAAAATATATATATATATAATATATTTGATACAAACACTTGATACATGAACTATTCACACTTGCATGACGAGGTATGAATACTTGCAATATTTGATATTCCTTTAGTACGATTATTCATTAGTAAAGCCGAAGTCAATAGGAGTACTATTAGAAAAAAGACAAGACTCTGTGCTCAAGGACATAGTTATCCAATAAAAAGAATCACGTGTCTTATAACAATCGTACTAAAGGAAAAATCGAAATCTTTATTAGATTAATCTAAAATTTAGATATTAAATTAAAAAGATATGGATGAAAAAAATAAAATAAAAAAAGAATTGTATGGCCCAGAAGACTAATCCACTTTGTTTAAGACTTGGTACAACCTACAGTCATCATTCTGTTTGGTTTGAAGAACCAAAAAAATATTCTACGAGTATACAAGAAGATCGAAAAATACGAGATTTTTTCAAGAATTATATACAAAAAAAAATCAAAGAATTTCTAAAAAAGGAACTTACAAAAATTGCTAAAAAAAAATATTCAAAAAAAGATCTACAAGAAAAAGAAAAAGATTTACAAAAATTACAAAAATATTATTTAAAACAATTAAAACAAAAAAAGCAAAAGAATAAAAAGAAGAAAAAACATTATTTTAAAATAGGCCTACCCCCTCTACCCCCTTTAGGCTTTGAAGGAATTATACGTATACGAATTGAAAAACAAGGAGTTAGAGCAAAGAAAACATTTGTACGAGTCATAATCTATTTTAAGACATTATCTAGTGTCATGTGAAAAAAATTAATAGAATATGTTAGATACAAACACTTGATACATGAACTATTCACGCTTGCATGACGAGATATGAATACTTGCAATACTTTATATTAATACATTCAGATATCATCTAGTGGCATATGGGGAAAAAAAATTAACATAATTTGTTAGATACATATATTTGATACATGAACTATTTATACTTACATGAAGAGATATGAATACTTGCATACTTTATATTACTTTCAGACGTCATCTGATGCCATAGGGAAAAAAAAACTATTGATAAAATCTTTTAGATAAAACATTTGATACATAAATTATATTTGCATGACAAGGAATGAATACTTGCAATATTTGAAATTAATACGTTCATACATCATCTCATGCCATATGGAAATAAAAATTTCATAGATTTTTTTAGTTACTAACAGTTGCATGACAATGTATAAATACTTGCACTACTTAATATTAATAGTTTTAGACGGGATCCAATGTCATGTGGAAAAAAATTGATAAAATATGTTAAGTACAAACACTTCAGACATGAATTATATACACATGTATTACGAGAATGAATACTTGAACGAAGAGATATGAATACTTACACGACAAGGTATTCACGACAATGTATGAATACTTACATGATGGACAACTCAAAAGTACGTCATCATGGATCTCATTTGAAAGAGAAAAATTACATAGAAGACATCCATGATTTTAGATTTGAAAATTTCCTCACAGATCACCAGAAATATTGATGAGATTGAACAGAGAAAAAAAATTCCAACTCTAAAAATGTGTAGAAAATGTGTGTATGATGTGTCCATTTTTTTTCGAAATACTTGATATCTTAGGTACGAATACTTGATATATTATATATTAACACTTGCGTGCATATGTATCCATATTTGCACACATCAGTTATAAAATCTATCAAATATTAGTTGGTCCCCCCAAGTAATTAATGAAATTTAGTCAGTTAACGATCCCCACAAGTAGTTATTGACTGAGGGATTAATGAGAAAAATTGACAAAGAGATAGTTAGTCGATCCCCTTTATAATTTATCACACCAATAATCACACATCATGAAAAATCAATGGAGCTAGACTATTGATATGGTCTCATTGACCTCTCTCCAATGGAACCGAATCTCTTGTCCCCTATAGGTAGGAAAGTTTTACCTCTAAAGTCACTAATACGTGGATCTGGATGGATTTTGATGCAAAACTATATTCAATATTTAAATATCAAAACCTACTCAGACCCACGTATCAGTAACTTTAGAGGTAGGTGATCCAGACTCTCTAATGGGATCTCAAATCTAAGACAAAAAATAAAGGAGAAAGGAGGGCCCTGCAAATTTCATAGTCTTTACAGGAATTGAATTATTGATTCGGTCTTAATTATTTTAGATTTTTTTAATGACAGAAACACGCTACAACTTACATAAAGTATTGGAACCCATTGACCTCACTCTACAGAAATACGGTTTCATCATTTTTCTAAAAAAAAAAAAAAAAAAAATCAATCTTGTTTCCGTCAAATTGATCTTTTAATTTCTAAATATTAAAATAATTGCAGGCCTCCAGTTATAAAAAAAACGGAGAAACTATGAGGAAATGAAAATCCTCCTGACAAACCTCTGGGAAGACAGGAAGCACTGAAAGCAGTAGCAGCACCTGGTCCCAGAACCGGTGAACCGGTATTGTAAACCATGCCTTGAACTGTAGCACTGTCAGGATCAAATTGACAAAGCATTTGCATTTGTGGTTGCATTTGCCATCAGATAGGCTTAGCTCAACTAGTCTCCATCTTGACAAGCAAGCTACAGTAGCATAGAGTCTAAAATTTTCAATGTATAACAGAGAAGAGAAATAGAACTAAAAAGAAAAAAAAAATTGTTAGTATTATGTTAAATTATTATAGCCAATCAGGACCATCCTTCAAACTAATTACTCGTTTAGAAAAGAATGGAGAATAAAAGTGCCGGGAGAGGCGGAAGGTGGAAGAGAGAGCGGAGGGCGGCGAGATTGTGTAGGGTTGTGAAGGGAGTTCACAGATACCTAATCTTCTTAATTAGATTAAATTCGAACCATCCATAATAATTTAGCACGAATTTTAAAGCTGATATTTTCTTATTAATCTATCAGGGAAATTTCATTTATACTTGAATTTTTTATTAGGAAATGGATGTCCTTTCTGATTAGTTTATTTAGGATGAACAAATATGACAGATTAGAACAGTGTGTCCTTATCATCTTGATTTTAATATCAGTAGAATCGTACCAGAATATCTTTAAATGTATTACAGGAACGAAGTTCTAGTCAATAAATCACCTTTTGCACCTTTTTTTTTTTTGTTTGTTTTTTGGTTAAACCTCTTGCACTTTGTAGGTTGTCAATTACCAAATTTGCAGCTGTAGGTTGATTGCATTAGTTGGGTATAGTTATAAGATAATCCTCCAATAAAATATTTCCTTCCATTAAAATAAAAACATAAAATTTAATTAACATCATGTCCAACATCCCAACTGTCAGAAATTAAATAAATAAAAAATTCAGCAAATTTAAACATCAAGTTTGGTATGTACCACATTGATATGCATCAAATACCTCATAATATTTTCTGTGTATCAATTAAACACAAAGTTAAGACATAATGAATCTCAATCCTGACTGCATGCTTGGGTCTATTTAATTGAATTTCTATTGAATCTTAGGTCTATTTATTTTCTCTTTTGATTTTGTTACTTAATTTCAATTCCAAAGTTTTTCAGGGGTTCTTGGGTTATTTTCTGATTATAGAACTCGTTAGTGAGTTAGCATTTATAAATAGGGACTCAAATTCGATCCCTATTTAAAAAAAAAAAAAAACCTGATTACATGCTGCCGTTGCGTCTGGATCTCCTAAAATAAATCAAAATTTGGGTTTGAATTCGGACAGTCCAATCAGAATTTAGACCAATTCAGTTTTTTCTTTTTTTTTGATAGATTTAGGGTTTTAGGGTTTTAGGCCAATTCAGTTGGTCCAAGTTAGAATTTACATTGCTTCTTTATTATTCGTGCGGATTCAAATTAAATGGTCCGGATCCAAGCTCAAACTCAAGGGGTTTTTAATTCTGCTGTCTTAGGGTCTGTTCGTTCTCACGAGAATTTATGAAAATAAAAATATTAGATTATGGATATCTTTTTCTTATTTAGAATAAATAAAATCAACTCGGATTTTTGTTTTTGTTTTTCAAAAGCAAGAGTTCTCTCAAATCTCATCTTTATTTCTAGAAATCAGCTTCCACAAAATAATATCATCCCCTCGTAAATAATTATATTTTAAATTTTCAATCATTAGTTTTTGATCTAGTGGTAAAGACACGTGTCTTTTTATGTGAGAGATTATAGATTCAAAATCTTTTTTTTTTTTTTTTTTTTTTTTTTAACTTTGGTTGTAGGTACCAAATTAAAGTAATAGATGTGTTTAAAACTTCTAAACATCCTTCTAAAACCTCACTACACTACACAATATTGCCCATTCCAATCTATCTCCATTTAGCACCCTCAACATGATCTTCTCTACAACAAGATAACCACAACTCAGTCTTTTTCAGATTCTGGTTGCCAGTAACACCAGATGCTTCTCTTTCCTTTGAATATGGTCTCGTTCCTTTGCTTCTAAATACTCCACAGAACCGCCATAAATCTTGTTGTCCATATCCTCTTGTTTTCTTTCACCATTTGCTTATATCCATCTCATGATTTGTCCCATGTTCCAAACATCGAATCGGCACGAGTAATGATTAGTCATATACAATCCCAAACTCGCAATAAGTACCTGCATTGGAACAGAGGTTTGAAACTTGGATAGAAGAAATCCTTATTACAAAAGTTGAAATAAAGAGTCTTTGATGACTTGATCCTTATTACTCATTTTAAAAAAACTATGTTCTAAATTTTTGATTTTTTTTTAACTTTGAAAATTATCAAATTAAAATCAAATCATTCATACTAAAAAAATCAATTCCCATGAGATTTTTCATTGCCGAACAGTCTATTAATGATATGATATGTACGTAAATGCATACTGCGAGAGCTATTCTTTTTTTTTTTGTTAAACTTTTGACAGTAGCTGCCAAGTACAGTTTTTATTAAATAAATATAAAATTACATTCATCATTCTACATTCAAAACATCATTAATAATTTAATATCAAAAAAATCCCCATTACTCATTTTAAAAAGCTATGTTCTAAATTTTTAATAATATTTTTTTCTTCGAAAAATTGTCAAATTGAAATCAAGACATCCATACTAAAAAAATTAATTTAAATGAATGCTACTGATGAGCTGTGTCCATTTCAATAATTACTGGTGATTGCTTTTGATGATCAGTAATCAAAGCCTAACTTTGTAATATATTTGGAGCTGGCCTTATATGTCCATTTTTTTTCATAACTTTAGATAATTTGAACACAATTATGTTACACTGTACATCTGTACTGTTTACTATTTCCTATTTGGTGCCCGGATTTATAGAAGAAATTTTTATGTCTGGATTTAAAAATTGATTTTTACTATTTTTGAGAAGTACATTTATTCATCCTATCATTTTTAAAAAATTTAGAACATACATTTCTCATTTTCTTGTCCTTTTCTTTATAAAAAGACTCTGAAACTTCACAATTTAGTTTTATATTTATAGGAAATTTTTGTGGATATATAATTATTGAGTGTGGAGGGATCAAGTTACAACAAGTTATCATAACTATTTTTTACATTTTCAACATTCAAATTCAAACCGTTAGATGTGATCTCTACAATAAAATGTACTTGGAGACCAAATTTTACATTTTTAAAATTTTTTTTACTATTTATTAAGATGGGTACAAAAACTAGTCAAATTCAGACCATTGAACTTTGTATCCATCTTAATAAATGTGAAAAAAAAAACTCCAAAAAATGTAAAATTTGGTCTCCAACCACATTTTATTGTAAAAATCACATCTAACGGTTTGAATTTAAACTTTGAAAATATAAAAAATAATTATGATAACTTGTTGTAACTTAATCCCTCTTCTTATTAAGTAAGAGATTTAGTATAAACATTTATTTCAATAATACAGATACATAATTTAAAAGTAGAAATATATTGTAAAGTATCTTATGAAAACGACTTCAATATTGTTCCCTTACATTAATATTATAATAATATGATACATGTCGTAATATGTATAAATACATGATTTAAAAGTATAAACACAAGTCTAAGTTTGTTAACATAATAACTTTCTTATTATCTACTTTCACCAGCATAAACACTTGTTGTAATAATCAGTGTTGTAAATAATGGTATGCGGTCGTCGGACGGATAAAGTGCCGTCAAGCAATTAGTCAGAAATAATCAGCTGATTAGTCTGAAAAATCCATAACAGTTTAGTTATCGCCAATGACTAATTGACTGATTACAGTCTAAACAGACATTTTTTACAACACTGGTAATAACATAAGCACATGCTGTGATAGTATAAACGCCTACCTAATTAAAAATAAGCACATAAATGTCTTGTTTAAAAAAAATAGTTTAAACGCCTAATTTAAAAGTATAAATATCATCCTAAGTTAATTTGTTAATAAAACAAATTCCTAGTTTTTTACTTTAAATATATGTCATAATACATGTTGCAATAATATATATGTTGGAATTGGAGGATCATTACTTGTTACTCTTAAATGATATTAATACATAACTTAATTGTATGTAAAAAGAGAAAAAATCCATTCACGTCTCTCTCTCTCTCTCTAACTTGACAGGGCTGTCAAGTATATCTGATCTCTCCCCTTATACTTCAATGGGCCATTAACGGTCACGGCCTACCTTATTTAGAGTAAGGTATTTAGAGTAAGGTCTAGTCATCTCAGGTTAAGCCAAACTGGTTGTGTCCATTAATTTATAATATAGTCTATCAACATTTACATATTTTGACATTTTTATAGATATAATTAGTAATCGCTGAAGCTTAATTTGTTTACCTTTTCATAGCTGTTATATTCTTAGAGAATTCATACAGTCACATCCTTAATTTACAATTCAATACAAATTTTTCTAGCGCGTGTAATTAAATTAAGTTGACCATATACAAGAAATAATTAAATCAGAGATATTAATGTGGCCAAACAGAATTTGAAATCCCACAAAACAGGAGGCGTATTTATAAAACAATAGTGTACTGTAGAAGCCATTTTGCCAAAGAAGTCCATTAATTAACACCTAATTAATATTCCATTTCAATTACTGTATTTTCAAGCAATGGAAACTTCCATTTTACGCAATTTTACAGACTAAACCCTCCTATATAATCCCCTGGCATGAAGTTATTCCACTGTGACTTCTCATCTCATATTTTATAAAAAAATGTATACATATTTCCACACAAAATATACATATATATATATATATGTATATGTATATATATCTTGTTTAACGATATATATATATAGATGAGGTATAAGGAATGACAGTTAAGAAGCAAAACCGCAAAAGAAACATATAGCTTTTCCAGCGCTGGCGAATGGGTCCCACCACTCAGAAACTTCCACGTGTACAGTACAGTTCCACTACGACCATTTCAAGACAAAGCACGCACGGAGCCATTAACCAACACTGTACAAAACCATCCAACATTAAAACCATCATCTCCTTGACACAAAACTATACAATACCACAAAGAAAAACTTCAAAAGAAGAACAAAAAGGGAAAAAAAAGGTGATGCATCAACCGCGGCGTCAGCAACTGACTGCCGATCTGTGGGCGAAGGCCGGAGAGTTGGAGAAGCAGTTTGCGAGCTACAAAAAGAAAATCGAGAAATCAGATCAGGTGAAAGATGAGTCGACACCAAGGGAGAAGAGAGACGATGGCAGAGGCGAGTATTACGAGAGGTATATGAGGATAAGGGATGTGAAACTGAGACAACAGTTGAGTCTTCGAAAGCAATCCGAGATGACGGCCATGTGGGAGCAACTTGAGAAGAGCCGGGCTGAGATGACAGTGCGGCTTGGTGGAGGCGCCGTTGGGAGAGCGGGACCGGGACCGGTACTGGTACGGACGCCATCTCCGTCTGCACCGAAGAAAACCGTGCAGGTACGGTAGCTAGCTTGTGAGCTGTGATATATATCTTGTTACATCTTTTGTGTGTTTTTTTTCTAAGTAAATAATCAAAGCAAACTGTATTCATGTGAATGTTTTCAAATTTGTTTTATGAAAGTTCAATGTATATATGCATATTGCATAAGAATGTGTCTCCAAAGAATAAAAGTTTGTCTCTGTTTCTATTTTCTACCATTTGACATTACAAATATAAATTTTTGTGTTTTGTTTAATTATTCTGTTTATTAATTTGATGAAGTCAGCATATATATATATATATATATATATATATATATTCTCATTAATGCATGTCTCTATAGAACCCCACCAAATCCTAAAACCATTGATGTCTTGCAGCAAAGAATTTAATGTTTGCTCTTGAACAATCACATTTTTTTTAAATTTGTTCCTTTTGTATTTATTTGGTGTATTTTATATTTGGTTGGATTTATTTATTTGAATATGAAGGTGGTGTGTGTTGTTTATAGCTGACAAAATGTTGACAGCGACAATTATTATTATTATTATTATTATTATTATTATTGAGATAGACTTTAAAAATTAACAAAGGATATGCCTTGATTATTAATTACCTATGGCTAATTTAATCTTAGATCTATTATTCTATGCTTGAACACTGGTTTGAGATTTGTCATCTATCTACGAAAAGTACACTGGTTGATTCAGTTTAATGGAAAAGAACAATTAAAGCCTGCTGGCTAATTGCTGCAACAGGAAAAAAAAAAGTACAATTCGAATATGAATATATGTAAAAAAAAAAAAAAAAGATTCTTGCAATGGTTTTTACCATGTAACTTATGGTATTTACCATGCACCGTCATAATTGTGAAAAAAAATTAATCTTGCGGTAGAAAATTTAATTTGTAGTAGATTATTTTTTATTTTAAAATTTATACAGTTTAAAATTAACATATTTCAAGATTTTCATTTCCTACATTCCAATTTTGTTTTGAGTTTAATATATCCTCAAATCAAAATACTAAATCTAAGTTTTTTAATCTACAGTTTAGATTATACTACTAAAATGGTTTTTGGCATTAGAATTAATTGATTTGCATAATTTGAACTATTTAATATTGGAACTTGTAAATTAAAATTTGTTACTTTTATACTTGAAAATTTGTATTTGTTTATTTCAAATTTTCATGAATAAAATTGTCAATTTAATATAATTTTAAAGTTAATATTTATTATATGAAGTTTCATTATTATTACTTTTTTGTAATTACCGATTTAGTTGATTTAGATATATAATATTTCCATAAAAAAACACTTCTGATTGCGTTGTGGAAATTTAACAAAAAGAATATTAATTGATTTTAATATTTCAATGTTAATATGTATAATTAAAAATTAGGAGGAGATAAATGACACTGTTTAGCTCCCACATCTTGAATCTGAAACAATTGGAAAAAAAAAAAACATATTTTAGATTTAACTTAATTAATATTTAAAAATATTTAAAAAAAAATAGGCGCCTATATAATATGTGGGATCCTCCAACCTTTTCCAACTGTTTCCTTAATTATTTTCAACTATAAAACTGGCATTAACTCAACTAAAATATTACCCTCTAAAATAAAAATTCAAATAAAAGATACATGGCTATGCATAAACACTAACCCAGCTATACACAAACTGTAGCAGCTATTTTATTACCTGATATCTTTTTCTTCCACCCCAGCACGATTCCTAATCCTATATTCCTATTTGTCTATTTTTTTTTTTTAAAAAATCATTAGAACACCTCGCTAAATAAAATGTTTTTACATCCAATCAATTGACTGTTTCGCAATCCAGCTGTTAGCCCATGATTTCAATTTAATTTGGGTTGGGCTTTGTTAATTGATTGGAACTTTACTGGTTAGTTAATTAATTACTTAATCTTAAATGGAACACCTTCATTCTTATACAAACAATCCAACAGTCTAAGAATTTTTCAGAATTTGTTATTATTAGATTTTTTTTTTATATATATATAACAGTTTTGTTATTTTACCAACATTTTTTCCCTTGACACTAACAGTTAAGAAGAGAATTCTCAGATGAAAAGAAAGGCCAGAATGTGACACCTAGAAGTACAAACACAAGCACAAAAAGACATGGCACCCCCTCTCAAATTACACCATCAAGCTCTCAATCCTCGACCACTCGCGCCGCTACCTTACCGCAAAGCCCGAAACGATCAAACATGAACTCAACCAATCAAACAAGAAGAGTACCAAGGCTCAAGTCGCCTGCCCGTTCACCTGCTATATTTTCGGATTTGCGTAAAGAAAACAAAACACCGGTAACTCCTAGAACAAGGGTTTTAACCAAGAGTCAGAGTTTAGTGTTGGAGAAGAGCAATGTTAGAGGGGCACCGCAAAAAAAGGCGCCTCAAACCGTCAAAATTAGCTCAAGGTTTAATGAGACTGGTGCTACCATTGAGTCGAAGGAAGATGACCAAATGACCCTGACTGCCCTTGAAGAAACCCGACAAGCCGCGATCGATACATTTTTTGACCCGGACATTACAATTGAAGATGACATATTGCCTAAATTACAGGAGACTTTAACCGAGATAGTGTTAAATAAAAAAACTGAAGAAGAAATTCCGAGTGTGCGGTCCAGTTCGAGCCACGAAATGCTTGATCATGAAAATAACAACAAAGATGATAACACGAACATTATTGAACCTGACATTGCAAATAACAGTCATATTGATTCAATCACTGTAAGTGATATCAACAGCATATTGAACCCCGCAATCGATGATGATGAGGAATCATCCCGTGGGAGTTCGAGATCATGGTGCTCTAATTTTGAGACATCTTTTTCGAGATCAACTGTTGATCTGGCAATTGATTCTCCAATTCTAAGCCCACGAGGGAGCGGGTCCACTTCCTTCAGGTTTTTGCCTGAGCCAACCACCGTTCGAGTGAGAAAGAAGTGGGAATCACGGTCGATAAATTCCCCAAGAGGCATAAAGAGATTATTAAGTTTCGGGAAGAAAAACAAAGGAACCGAGATATTAGCCACTGACATGATCTCGCCTCATGCCGGCTTAAGTTCAATTTTCATGGATGATGAAAGTGATAATGCTTCGAATGTGATTAATCAAATGAGCTTGGTGTCATACGAGGCTAACGGGTCCAAAAATGAAATCAAGTCAGAGAATAGCGATCGACTATCTGCCTGTCAACAAGGTATGTTTAATTTCTTTCCAGCAGTAGAATTGCACAAATATGAGAAATTTTAAATGAATCTTTTGGTCGTCGTGTAGATACAATCTCTCAACACGAATTCATCAAAATAACAATCTATCGACATGGTACCGTTGTGGGGGTCTTTTTCCCAGTAGTATTTTCTTTAAGGTATACTGGCATGCAGCATCGAAATTCGACTACTGTTAATTGTTCTAAGTGTGAATTTCTTTTTATTTTGAGTGTGCTTATTAGTTACTGGTAATGAGTATCAACTAGACATCTCTTTAACTGCTTTGAACTAATTATAAAATGCCAATGATCTTTATTATTAACTTATCGAAACATCGGTGTTATTCATGTCATACTGGTTAAATTCTAAGGGACTATCAAAATTCAGTTTCAATTTTTCTTGGTTTTAAAATGAGTTTCCAGAAATTAACCTTTTTTATTTGCAGCTCATGCTTTGACTGGCTCCCTAGCTGCTTCTGGTGCGAAGTATGATCAAAAGGAGGATCTTTTATCTATAAATTCTCAAAAATGTAAGTATTCAATCTTTCTAAGATCAATTAACTCTTCAAATTATACCATCTTTATACCATTTACATTTTTTCATGCAAACCTGTGACCTGTGGGTGCTTTTGCTAATTAATCTATAAATTTTTCTTATTTCTACAGCTCATCGCTCGTTCTTTTCCTTCCCGCCATTTCTTAATTTTCAAAGAAGCTGAATCCAAGATGAGATCATAAAAATGGCTAAAATGAGCTAGAATGTATTTATTCATTAACCGAGTGTGCCTTTCTGTTATCAATCAGTTTCTTTTTCTATGTTCTTAATTTATTCACATCTTCTTTTCTAATTTTATGCCTTTGCTCTGTTCTAGGATCTTTGTTCTGATTCTCTGCTTACAGTTCTACTCATCAAAACAGAACAATTATTTTAGAACTTGAGCATTAATTCTTCAAATTGATCATTATTGGTTTGTTATTCTTTACTTCATTTTATTTTTATTTAATGAATTAATTATGAAATCTTCTATTTTGATGATTTATGCTCACTTTTCCAAAAGCAGTTACGCGCATGTACCAATTATATCTGTAGAAACATATTTTGCATTCAAATGCTTTGTTCATTGACTGTGTAACAGTACTTCTTAAAGTCATGAATTCTGACTGAGTTTTGCACTGTAACTACTCATAGATGGACCCCTTTGAAAGAATAGTTCATGTCTCAAATTCAGGTACAAGACTGATCCAGTCCATCCGAAAATAGAAGGACCAGATGTACACGCCTGATATCTTGTCCAAGACTAATTATGGGCGATCAATAATACTTGGATCTGAACCATAGCGCACTGTATGTGTGTCGTTACTTATGTACCACCACCACTTTTGCGTGGTACACTGGTACATACATAGTACACAAAAGCGGAGCCAGAGTGTCCCCAGTCAATTATATAAAAAAAATTATAAAAAATAAAAATTAATTTTATAATACTATAATATTTTACTCTAAATTAAAGAGAAAATTATAAAAAGATACAAAAAATGGGGGTCAATTGGAATTAGTTGACCCCCATTCCTTTCACTTGGTCCGCCCGTGATAATACATACATTCTACAAGTATGGTATCAATGGCACCCTTCTATTTGTTTATTGATCTACATTGTATTCAATAAAATGAGTATAGTTAAGAATTTTTTTTCGTTAACTTATCGAATATAAACATAGATAAAAATAAATTTATTAGCTTAACGAGTAAGAATACATTTAAAATTTATTTTTTACCTGTTACTCTATTATAGATATTTATAAAAAAAATCAAATTATTATATAGATATATATCATGTAATAATTAGTTATGATATGATATAATTTTTTCCCTAATCTAAAAATATATGATGTAACTCTAATAAAATATTTTTTTATTTTTCTTTTTCTTATTTTGAAAAATATTTTATCAAAAGCATAAAAAGAAATGTCAAATAGCACTATTTTTTCCGTTGAGCCGATGCATATCATATTCGATAATACTGGTATCAATAAAAAAAAATTCATTAATTCATCAGTTATAAATATAAATATAAAAAATTCGCTAATGTAATGAAAATGAGTAAAAAAAAATGCCTCCACTCAATTCGTACGGGATCCATTGGCGCTACCATAGTGATAAATGAATTATTCGAATTCGGTTCGACGAGGTCAAAATTTTGTGATTCGGAAATAATTCGGATATAATTCAAGAATGATTCTGAATTATCCAGATCAGAGATCTCCGTCGAGCAAGAGGAAAAAAAAAACCAAAAAAATATATATTTAGGGAAAAGCTTGGAAAAAATTCGGGAAATTCAGGAAAAGTTCGTATAATTCGTGAATTATTCGGATTTAATTTGATCAAAGTTTGATCAACTGAATAATTCGACATTCAATTTGACATTACCAAAAAATTAAATTATTCGAATGTAATTCGAATATAATACACAAATCTTTACATTCGAATATAATGCGCAAATTTTGTCACTGTGGAGTATGGTCACCACTGACTACAAGCAGAGATAATAACCGGACAAAAATGGTTTACTTTGGTCAAACTCCATAGGGTTTTTAGTACAGTTTCGGTTCGGATCTAGTCCTTTCTCGGATGATCAAGATTCCCAAAACTAAGCCCAAAGAAAACAACACTATGGGCCTCCAGCCCATTTTACAATGGGCCCAATAGCTGTGACGGCAGCCAGCAAAGGGTCAGAATGTGGCCACGTCCGAGGCGAACCCAATCTACGGGTATATGTAATGACAAAGTATAATTTATTTCAAGCAGCGCATCAGTCAATGTAGTGCTGCTTTAACTTTATTGTCTGTGTGCTGCATAAAGAAAATACTTCTCTGTCAATATATTTACCCCAATCTGCACCCAGTCACCCAAACCCAATCCCCAACCCACCTTCTCTCTCCAAGACTCGAACCAAACCAAAATTAATAAAAATAGAAAAATACTCATAGGAATTGCTACTTGCTACTCCATCATGGCTTGTGCTTCACTCTCTGGATACACCCTCCTCTCAGCGCAACCCACTTGTTCAAGATCAAGAACCAATCATATCGTGTCTAAGCCGTTGGATTCCAGCTTCAACGGCCACAGATTTCCGGTGCTTGTTAAGTCTCGCGCCTCAACTACATTGGCGCCTAGGAGAGTGCCTCTGATATCCCCCATTTGTGCCAAGGTAGTTCAATTCATATGATGAAAAAAATTAGCGTAATGTGGCGTCGTGTTGTGTTGTTTGTTCATTGTTACTGTTGTTTGGATTCTTGCTGTAAAAAAATGTGATTTATTTTTGTAACAGAATTCAATATTTAATCACTCTATGTCTTATCATGTATTTTATCATCAACTAGGTGTGATAAAACAAATACATAAAGGAATATTCTTGCTATGATTCTGGCTTGCAGCGCAGTATCAGATTATAAGAATATATATAAGAGCAACAAAACAAAATAAGATGCCATGGTATCAGATTATAAGAATATGTCATGCAATTTCCTAAAGGGAAACCTTATTTAATGTGTATAATTTCTAATTTATGGGGAACTGGAAATCAATATCTGTTCATAATTCTTATTTAATTAGCATCAAGCAAGTTATTAATATTGTTGATTTTGGGTCTTTTTAGGTAGGCAAAGGTGATGTGCCGCCTAATTTCGCATTGAAAAATCAAGATGGGAAGAAAGTATCTCTGTCACAGTTTAAAGGAAAACCTGTAGTTGTATATTTTTATCCAGCTGATGAGACACCTGGCTGTACCAAAGAGGTAGATGTTTATATAACTACTTCATTTTTCTAATATTTCATATAATTTTAGTATCAGATCCTCAAATCATGCGTGTGGGTTTGGCCTTTGAAAATACCCAAGTTTCTTCTAGTTAGTATTATATTGAAGAAATTACAGATATGCATGTGTGGAAGTGGAATGGATCACAATTTTGTTTATTTTACAGTCATATATGATAATTGGTACTAACAAAATGCTAAATTATATTTCTTCAGGCATGTGCATTTAGGGATTCATATGAGAAATTTAAGAAGGCCGGTGCTGAGGTTGTCGGGATCAGTGCTGATGATCCTGATTCTCACAAGGCAAGAAACTAAAATTAATCACATTTCACAGTCACTGTTTTAGTCTATGTTGCTGATGATGTACAGTGGTTTACTGGCAATCTGGCATTAATACAGGCATTTGCAAAGAAGTACAAGTTGCCATTTACATTGCTAAGCGACGATGGAAACAAGGTGAGGAAGGATTGGGGGGTACCTTCGGACTTGTTCGGTACTTTGCCGGGACGACAAACGTACGTGCTCGACAAGAGTGGGAAGGTACAATTGGTGTATAACAATCAGTTTCAGCCCGAGAAGCACATCGATGAGACCTTAAAAGTTCTCTCCAGCATATGAGCTCTTTTTTTTTTTTTTTAATGTTTTGTATAACTCTGAAAATGTACTCGTGCATTTGTTATTTAGTGTTAATATGTATAGACAACTGAGGAAATGTAATTTCTCCTTAGAGCATATGCGAAAACATGTATAATTAATTATACGCGTATTAATTTGTTAATTAAGTGTGATGTTTTGTATAATTTGATGATGATATCTTAATACAATAAAAAAGAATGTTATGGAAATGATTTTTCTTGTAAGATAATCTACAAATTATTTTATGAAAACTCATGTTTATAGGTATGCACAAGAATGTTGTTTAGAAACTATGTGTATCTGTTTGAACTTTTTTATTTATAGGAATAAATATACTGAGGAAATAAATATTGCTTGTATCATATGAACCATGAAGGGGATCCACCAAAATCAAAATATGATCTGGATTCTGGATTCTTCTAAATTTTCCACTGCAGCAAATATTATATGTCATGAAGACCATCACCCAATAAATTATAGTATGAAATCAGCAAACAGAAACCGACTCAGTTTCAAAAGTCTGGTCGGTTCGTATTTACAAGCCCAAAAAGATATCCGGCCGGCCCATTAGAATACCCGTGACGTCGGTTGTTTGTATTTGGGGAAATTTTATGCATGCTTCATTTTTTAAATATGATTTGGGTTTTCAAGTTACCTAACACATTTCAAATTCAGATGAATTAATACAGATAATTTTCTCACTTTGTGGATTAAGAATTTATAATCTCTCCTATGAGAGTTATGTATCTTTGCCACTAAACTAAAGTAGATTATTTTTATATATACTTATTAAATTTTTCAAAATTACATTTTTTTTTTCTAATGACATTTAGTCTTCTATTTTTAAAAAAAAAAATTTATCTAACTTAATTTATTCCTATTAATTTATTTTTCTATTACAAATTAAAAATATATATATAATGTTTAAGACAAATGTTCAATCATTTAATTGATTAGTTTTGTTAGAGCAAATGATTTATTTCTTACTAGTGACATACTTACAGGTGTATAATTAAATATCACTATTGCTTCACAAGTAAAAAATATATATTATCTGCTCTCAAAAACTAACTAATTAGAAGATCTATACAGACAATTAATATATCTTTTAAAAGAGAAATTTGTGGTTTTTAAATTTAGAAGAATAAATATGGTATTATGAATTTTAGAAGATTTCAAAAAAATTTGAAGGATATACGTAAAATACCCTTTTTTGTATTTTATGTTTGTTTGTATCGTCTACGCCACATCACCACAAAGTCATATCATACTTCATGATTTCCATGCTACGCTTATTGGCCAGAAAACAAGATTCAATTAATTAGTGGCCAGCAGAACAAGTTTCTGGATATTAAACAAATGATACAACAAAGAAATAGAAAATGAGGGGGGCCACTCACATCATACAAAGTCAAAAAAAAAAAAAAAAGCGTAAATTAAACCTATGTCATCCATTCGTTCGATCACGACCCCACCAACCAATAGGAATTTTTTTTAAGAAATCATAAATAAAAAAATTAATTCGGTTGCCATGTTTTTTAAAAAAATTACAAGAATCAAGATGTCATTTTGGTCCCAGCCGTTTTCACAAATTTTAAAAAAAAATACGTTGAAAAATTATGAAAATACATTTGACCAAATTATCATTTCGGTCTTAAAAAAAAAATCGGGACCAAAATGGTATTTCAATTCTTATAATTTTTATAAAAAAAATAGTCACGTTGGTTTCATAAAATTTTTTTTTTTAATTATGATTTATAAAAAAAAATTCAACCAATAGATCAAAATCCTTGAGTCTGGCTGTGCTGGCCGTACACGTGTCTAACTTATCATCCACTTGGGATGAAAGAATTTGATGGGAACAAAGTATATCCGGTTAACTCAAAGACAAATTTTGTTTAAAACATTGTAGATGCATTGAATTGAACAAATTAAGAAATTTCACCGAATACAATGGTTTGACCAATCCAATCCATCTCATAGAAAGATTGATAAAAAAAGACAATAAAATGTTAAATCAAGGAGCTTTTTTTTTTATTGTAAATGAAAGTATCTAAGTTTTTGTAAATGGTCAGGGCAATATTTTTTAGTACTAATTTTTTTATATATGAAGAAATGTAATTAATAAGTATTAACCAATGTAGCTTCCATCTAATTATTGACATTACAAATATTTAAAAAAATATACATTGGCATTACAAAGAATATAATTGTGTACACAATTTGATCAACAAAATAATAATCAATTATTAACGCATATGGTTTTTATTTATAAAAGGTTACTACATAATAAACATGTATAAAATGTTATTTTTATTAAAAAAAAATTATCGCTTTTAAAATTGTCATTAAATAAGTACATGCCGGTATTCGTCCTTAAAACATATAAAAACATATATTGTAATTACTAAAAACTTAAGTTTGATATTAATGTATTTCATGAAGTAAAGATTGTGTTTTGTTTCCGCTCATGAGATTTATTTTCAAAATTCAAACAGTTGATCTGAACTGTTTAAAATTATTCTTATATTAACAATTAATGAATTTTCTACCTATCTAATAAAAAAAATAAAAATATATAATTTGCTCTTCACGTTCATTTTTTAAATGGAAATTCTGTTTAACAATTTAGATTTCAAAAACAAAGAAATAAGTGAAAAAATAAAATATAGTATTTACTTCGTGAAATACACAAGTGATCCGACTAGAAAAATTAAATTAATGATTATATAGATTAATAGATGTATTTTCGTCAAACAAATATCACTAGATAAAATAACATGTGTCTTTACTCTTTTGCAACCCGAGAACCTGCCTTATAAAGTTGTACTTGTACCTACTACCTACCAATAACCCCAAACAATGACAAACAATTTACTAAATCCTAATTCGCAATCAGGTCCAAAATTTTAATTCTACACCGTGTCTAGGCAACTTAATTAAATCCAGTGGTGAAAATGATTTCCAGCGATCGCATAGCATCTACTTGGCATCTACCGATTCTCCCGCCTCCGATTCTTAGCATCTCTGCATTTTGATACCTCCTTCAATATCCGAATTCTATCCCCTGAGTCAACTCAAATTCTGAATTTAGATCAGAACCATCCGATCTACTTCATCACGAATATTAAGAGAATCGAATGGCCCAGATCTAAGCTCATAATTTGAGTTACTTCAGAGAAAATTGAATCTCACTATCCAACGTCTCTCGTTGCTGATCTCTCCATCCAACGGCTTGCAGCATTGCTTCTCTCTCTTCAAATACCCTCTCACAACCCCACGCTAGTTAAACCAAAGCAAGCTCAGCCATCAGACCTCAAACTCAAAGCACCAAACCTGACAACTTTTGCAACTTTTTCTCCAGCAACTAGACTTACAAGAAATGGAGTTCCTCGAATTCCAATTATTCGAACCCATTTCCTTCCGCATCTACGCTCTGACAGCCTCATCCACTAGCGGTTCTCTTTTGACATGGATTGCTGTGTTGGCAGCAGCCGCAGTTGGTTTCTGGCGAATTCGAATTGTCGGGTCGAAAGCTGATGGATCCGATGCTTCTACCCTCTTCACCGCCCCCGTCCCCTTGGAAGAAGCACAACAAAAGGTGGTGCCTTTGGTACAGAGTACGAAGAACGAGGCCTCGCTCTCTTCTTCTTGCTCTGTTGGCCGATCCGTTGAAATGGTGGATACGCCTAAAGTCAGGTTCACAGCTTACTTTCAAGAAGAGGATGGTTGCATAGGATGCTGCCACGTGGAGGATGAAGAGGAGGAGCCGACTGTGGATGTTGCCAAGGAATTTGGTCACCGGCAGGTGGAGGTGGAGGTGTCACGGGAAAGAGAAGAAATGGAGGTGAAATGGGAAGACATGGTGGTGAGGAGAAGAGGAGATTTGGGGTGGTATTCTTACCAGGATATGGCCGTGTTAAATGGCAGTGTCGTTAGATTATGGGATGGAGATAGTCCCAGGAGGAGGAAGAGCTCAATTGCAAATTCCTCCTTTTAGAGGGTGGATTCGGGAATTGTAGGAAGTTTGTGTAGCATTTGTTGTTACCGTAAGATGGCAGCAATTCAATTCATTGCCATAAATTTGGTAATGGAGATTGTGCGGTATTGCTTAGTCTTAGGAAAGAAGGGAGAAGAAGAAGACGAAGAAAAAGAAGGGTGGAAATTGAATTTGCTTATTTTAGAGGGATATAATGAAAAAGTGTATATATAAATTCTTATGCAAAATGCAGTTCTGCCCTTTTTGTTGTTTTATTTGAATTCTTCTATGTTGTGCTCAGCAGATAGCTACATTTTTTGAAATAATAAGTTTATGGAAACTTTTTGTTGGAATTGATGTTCTTAAATTCAATTTCCGGTTGTTTATTTCGAAATTTTTCGTCCTTTTTTATTCGTTAACACATCATCCATGTCTTTCTCTGTTTTTTTTAAAAAAAAAAAGTTTTTCGTACAAAATTGATTTAGTAAATAATACTTTTGTTATGAAGCATCAAACAAGTTATAATCAATGAAGCAATATTTATTAAACAACTTTTCTATGAATTTTAACGAAAAAGACATTTGTAGTATTTTTTAAATCTACTTTTCCGAAAAACAATATTATTAATAATTAGAGATTATTACAATTTACAAATACATATTGAGTTGGATATGATTGTCTTGGAAAAAGAAGATTGAATTGAATGCTGGTCAGGACTAGGATAAGGGCTACGTGCAAAATTTTCATATCAACAAGGTTATTTATGCAAGAGAACCTTCGCTCCATGTTATGAACAAATGTTTGTCCTACCTACCTTGGTTTCTAGGCTAGAAATTCTAGCCGAAGCACCGATACGGATATGTAAAAGAAAAACCAAATAAGATACATGATCCATCCACATTCAAATGTTTTTACCAATTGTGTACATATAAACACCTCTTGTTTTTTAATTATTTTTTAAATATTAATTATATATTAATATTATAAAATAAGGGCTGGGCTAAAATGAGCCATGGAGTAAAGTAAGTTTTTGTTCCATAGCACTATATTTTTATTTTGAAAATCCAAACAACCTATCCGAGATGCTCAACACGATCTCCATATTGAAATGTGCTTGGAGACCAAATTTTATATTTTTTGAAACTCTTTTACTATTTATTAAGTTACTTTGAAAATTATTGATCTGGTGATCCAGAAATTTTTACTATTTTTTACTGTTTATAGTAAAACAACAATTATCAAAGTCACATAATATATAGTAAAAGACTTCCAAAAAAATGTAAAATTTAGTCTCCAAGCACATTTCAAAATTGAGAACATGTTGGAAAGTTCGAATCAGTTGTTTGATTTTTCAAAATAAAAATATAACGTAGAGTACAAACGTGTTTCACTTTATGGCTCACTCAAGTCAACATCATAAAATAATAGAATACGTTAATACTTAATGTATATTTATTAATCAAATATGGTAGTGAAAACGGTATATTTGTTGATATCTCAAAAAATTATCCCGACAGATCCGACAAATCTTTTTTTTTTCCATCACAATTGTCTAATATAACGTCACCTTTTAAATTGTAATTTTTTTTTGCAAATTATGAACATATTAATTTCCGTTCTTAATATTTAACTAGTATTACTAACATTTAACTAGCTAAAATTTAAATTTTAGATATTAAAAAATAGACAGCAGTAGATGAATAGGATTTAGATAAACTTACAAGGAAGATACGAACTTTAAATGCCTTTTAAAGTTCAATAAAAGCCGCTAATTTGTGGTCCTGTCCAGGCTGGACTAAAATGGAATATACTTCTCGAATGGCATATTTAATTGAATAATTATTTTTGTACCTGCGCTACAGTACCCGCACTGTACCCGCGTTACAGTACCCTGGCTTAAAAAAAATACTGTGTTATGGTCCCCACTAATTATATTGTATCAACTAATTATTATTCTAAAAATATATTATATAATCTCAACTAATTATTATTCTAAAATCTCAGCAGTACTCTTTCTTTATGGTCCCCACTAATAATATGGTTCCCATTTCAAAGTCCCAGCACTAATTCCGCATCAACCTTTCTCTAACAAAAATAGTTAATCTCATAAAAATAAATACTTCAATGTATAGATATAAATACTTTCTGTGTCTAAATATTAATATTTATGTGTTATATGTAAAAAATACTTATATATTTATACCTTCGTAGATGTAAATACTTAGAAGATAAGATATTAGCACTTAAAAAAGTAAGATGTTAATACTTTGATGTGTAACTTGTTATGATAATCTCTTTTCGAGTTCTCTGATCATTCCTGCATCAACTTTCATCTAATAAATATAGTTGACCTCATAAGTATAAATACTTCAGTATATAAGTATAAATACTTTCAATATTTAGATATTAATACTTTCAGTGTCATATGTAAAAAATACTTGCAAATGTATAAATACTTGTATGATGAGGTATAAACACTTATGTAATGACGAGCCTGAAAATATATCATCATGGATCTCATTTGAAAGATAAAATTGCATAAATATTAATACTTTAAAAAAAATTCAAATTGTGGAGTTTTTGTAGTTCTCATAGGAAATTATATTTATACATTTAATTTTCGGTGGTCCCCGGGTACTGTAGCGCGAGTACTGTGCGGGTACTGTAGCGCGGGTACATTGCGGGTACTATAGTGCGAGTATTGTTATATTGGTGCTACATAATCCACACAATAAATAATTATTTACATCATAAGTATAAATACTTCTATACATAGGTATAAATACTTCCGTTCACAAGTATTAATACTTTAGGAAAAAAAATTCGAATTGTGCAGTTTTTACAATCCTCACAAGAAGTAAAATTTTAATATTTAATTTTCGGTGGTCCCCCCCTTGCGGGTAGAGTGCGGGTATTGTAGCGCGGGTACTATTATCAGCTCCCTATTTAATTATTGGAGCCTGATAATTGTACTCCAAATAAATCTCTCAGCGCGTCCCCCAACTATTTAATGTATAACTTTCATTTTCAGCATTCATATTCGATCTTTTAAAGTTTTATTTCTAACATTTTAAAATGCTACTCACAAGCATTTAAACCTCTATCTACAAGCAACTAAATTCTAAATGTGTGTAGATATAACTTCTAACTACTTTTGAATTCAAGCCAAAAAAGGAAATATTTTTTCACCCGCGTTTTTTTTTTTTTATCATTCTCGCCCATTTTTCTGATAATCTGTGATGAATTTTGCAATTTCAAAATAACTCAAAAATATTTCTTTATGGATCTCATTTGAAAGAAAAAATCAAGTAGAAAACGCTTGTATTTTTAGATTCATAAAATTCATCACAGATTATTAGAAAAATGTATGAGAATGATCATAGAAAACTAAAAAATAGTGGATAAAAATAATCTTTCATTTTTTGCAGATTAAAATTTTATTGCTTGCATATAAAAGTTTAAATGCTTATGAATAGCATTTTAAAATGTTATAAATGAAACTTTAAAAACTTGAATATGAACACTAAAAATGGAAGTTAAACAAAATTGAAAAATATTTTTTGTTAAACTAATTGAGAGACGCACTTGGGTATGATAGCTTGGGGAACTTAAACATTTCTCTTAATTATTTATTGTCTAAAATATAACTTCGTGGTTGAAAGTTGAAACCCTCCAAAGAGTCGTATTTGGAACGGCTTCATGTGCGCTGAATTACAGTCACTGATAATATGATATGTAAAAGGAAACCAGAGCCATTCATATTGTAGTATTTTTATCTAATAGAGAAATATTTTGTCTGTTTACCAAATAGAGATAACCACTATTTTTTTAGGTCAATTTTATATTTAGTTGTGACATAAGTTATGGATAAGTATTTTATTCTGTTATACTGTAAAGCTAAGGTGTTATGAGTTGTATAGAGACCTCCAGTGCTATGGCTTAATATTTGACTTTTCAAAATCTAAACGGTCGATCCGAACCGTTCATCTTGTTCTCCATATTAATATGTGTTTGCAGACCAAATTTTATATTTTTTGGAAATTTTTTATTATTTTTTTAGATAGGTAGAAAATCAGTTGATCTAAAAAATTTTGCACCATTCATATATTTAATTTTCTACCTATCTAAAAAAATAATAAAAAATTTCCAAAAAATATAAAATTCGGTCTGCAAACACATATTAATATGGAGAACAAAATGAACGGTTCGGATCGACCGTTTAGATTTTGAAAAGTCAAATATTAAGCCGTAGCACTGTAGGTCTCTATACAACTCATAACACCTTAGCTTTACAGTATAACAGAATAAAATACTTATCCATAACTTATGTCACAACTAAATATAAAATTGACCTAAAAAAATAGTGGTTATCTCTATTTGGTAAACAGACAAAATATTTCTCTATTAGATAAAAATACTACAATATGAATGGCTCTGGTTTCCTTTTACATATCATATTATCAGTGACTGTAATTCAGCGCACATGAAGCCGTTCCAAATACGACTCTTTGGAGGGTTTCAACTTTCAACCACGAAGTTATATTTTAGACAATAAATAATTAAGAGAAATGTTTAAGTTCCCCAAGCTATTATACCCAAGTGCATCTTTCAACTTTCAACCCATAGCACCTTAGTCTTACCCCTGCAATTTTATGCTGTTAAATATGAATAAAGTTTTATGAAATAGAAAATTACTAATGTCGTCATAAGTTAACACGTCTGGAAAATCACTCATTCCACATTATTATTAATGCTAGCATCATTATTATAATCATTATTTTTGTCAACATCATCATCATCAACATCGTCGTCGTCGTCATTATTATTATTATTATTATTATTTTTGTAATTAATAAAGCTTGCTAATTGTTATCAAATACATAAGACAAAATGTATGGATTAAGAGTAAGATTAAACTTATTCCATCATAACTTTAATTCACAACCAAATAAAAATATCTAATGTCATCTTAACTTGAAATAACCAACTTATTCCATTATAACTTTAACCCACTTGGTTTCTACCTATTTAAAAAAAAAGTAAAATAAACTATAAGTATGTAAAATCTGATCCACCTACATTTTCATATAGAGATCATGTTGAACTGTTTAAATCAACTAATTGAACTTTAGAAACATAGAAATTGATCCATAGTACTGACCAATCTGTGCTATGCAAAATACCATAGCCTCACTCTAGAATTATGTAATTATTAAATAGAGAAATTAAACCGTCTAGCAGTTTAAAATTTACAAATGCAAAATTATATTTAATAAAAAAAATGTGTTATTAACAAAAAAATAACTATATATCTGTAAGTAATGCATATTTGTTAACCAAATTTTATTATATGTACACAAAATATCGTATTATTAATATTATAAAAAAAATTGATCCCTACATATCTGACTTGTATTTTTACCACGATCATCTAGAAGAAATGACGATCAAGGATGTGAGGTTCGTATAACACGCCAGTTATTTTTTAATTCAATTTTTTATGTAAATTTTGAACATTATATGATTGACCAAATATATTTGTCTAATAAAAAATTAATTGTTCTTACATTTAAGCTCGTTTTATTATCATAATTCATGAAACATTTTTTTTTCCGAAAAAAAAAGTGAATTTGTTCACCGATTTCATTACTGAACCATAACAGTACCTACCAAGGTACCCGAAGACAGAGACATAACTAGAAAATCTTAATAGAAAGAGGCTAAAAATTAAAATATATTTAGTTAATATGTGCTTATTTATGAGAAGGACTTGACTATATAAAATATTCCAAAAAAATAAAATTTAATTAAATCTTAATATATATAACTAATATTTTAAAATTATAAGAATGACTTAGCCACCTTTTGATTGACTTAAGATCCGCCTTTATCCAAAAAAGATACCTAAACAGAAGCACACATGTTCTTACATCTGCTTTTCTTACAACATAACCTACACAAAAGTCAGATGAGCAAAAAACACAAGATAAACTATATATCATCCAAACAACAAAAGAGCATAACTAAAACACTTAGAAACTAGTTATCTAAATCACTCCAGTCCACAGAGTGAGCATCTTCACTGCTTAGGGCGCTTCCAGACGTTGGACATGTATTGCCAGCCCCCGCAACAAGCTCCTGTGTGACACGAGCAGATACTTGACCCTCTTCCTCCATTGCTACCATGGATAGGAGCAATGACACAGCTTTCTCCTCCTCTGCCAGGATCTGATCTGGTAGACCCTTAACATCAGAGAAAAAAATATTTTATAATTTTAAGAAAGAGTTATCCCTACTTGATTGGCACCAAAAAGATGTTAAAGAAATAATTTTTGTCCCTAAAACCTCAGCTAAGATAGGTATGGTATCATTAAAACATACACAATTTCTTTCTAACTATAGCACCCAAAGAATGACTCCTCTGATTAATTCCAATAGAAGACAATCTCTTAATGAAATTACAGCATCCAAACACCACAATTATTCCAAGGTAGTGCATGAAAAATAAAATCAATTAAAGTCAGCTATCCATTGATCCATGAAACATTTAACTTACACAGTAAATGTCCAAGTATCTAATCTCATCTATGATGCATTTTTAACCTAATTAAGCATAGCAATTAATCCTCCTGCTCTCCATTTCAAGGTGCCACCTGAGAGTCTGCTAGGTCCCACACCTGCAGAGAGGTATCCTAAAATTGAAAAATTAAATATTATTAAATAAACATTGAATCGACAAAATTTAGTGGACGCTAAGATAAACTCTTAAAGGAAAGCATGAACTTTAGATGCCTTTAAAGTTCAATAAAAGCCGCTAATTTCTGATCCTGTCTAAGCTGGTTTAAAAAAGGAATATACCTTTGAATGACATATTTCTTTATTGTCCTAACTGATGATTAGTCCGAGGTTTAGTGCCCTCTCAATGGGGAACGGTTTTTCATGTGCCATGATATATCCACTTATATCCATGTGTGTGTGTGTGTGTTTTTTTTTTTTTCAACATTTACTCGAATCTGTATCATCCCATGTACCTGAGGTGCAAGTGGTAAATTCGGACCGTTTATTTCACTTGGCACGAAATTCAAAGAAGCCCCCTACGGCTTAACAGACACCAAATTGAGTTTAATCCAGCTGAGATTAATCTAGACCGTCCATTTTTTTCAATTGCACCTCAGGTATCTAAGAGGACACAGACTCCATTTACTCGCCATAGTACGAGAATGAATTCACTTTTTTCTTTGCAATCGCTTCGTTGTTAAATATTTATAATGAGTGAGACTATCAGTTTGTCTCTTATATTTTTATTTTAAATTCAAACAGTCTATCCAAATTCTTAAACGTAATCTTCATATGAAGGTATATTTACATATTAAATTTTTATTTTCTTTAATTTTCTTACTAGTCTAAAAGGTATATGTTTTTTTTTTTATCTCTTTTTAGAAACTATTACAAAAAATATTCTTTCTGTTTGAAATAATTATACAATTATGTTCTATCATAAAAATGTTGTCCTAACCTATTATATTTACTGGTCCTATAGATTGTATGTTGTCTTCCTATCACAGCAGTTTAGTTTTCAAAATATTATGAAAATTTTCAAATTTAGAACAACACCTTAAACACAACATTACATCAATTAAATAAATTACATACACAAAATACAAAATACAAAAAATAATATAACACACTACATGTTTTGCATTAGATCTATTTCAATTGACTAGATTATAAATAAAAGAGAAAGATATTAGAACTCGTTAGTCAAAAACAAAAAAAAACAAAAAAAAAAACAAAAAGGATGAGACTCATAGTTTAGTGGTAAATGCACATGGTTTTTATATGAGAGGTTATGAGTTCGAAATTCAAATAGAAAAAATCATTTGTTGTAATAACATGGATATTAAATAGTTAGGTAGCTTGATCTCCAATCTTTACTTAAAAAAAAAAAATGATTTGTCATTGAGAGCACTATATAAGCTACCTATTTGTTGTCAAGGATGAGAACATTTATAATTCCTTCATCAATAGACACACGCCATGTTGTCTAACGTGTCAACCTTATTTATTTTAAATGTGAATTAAATATAAATTTGAAGCAATCACAATTATTATTTATGTTCATTTATCTCTAATTATAAAAAGAAGGATCCATACTTTGTTTGTTGCTTACTAAATTGGAGAGTAAAAGTGAAAGAAAAAATATATAGTTGCCAACCAATTAAGAAAAGAAAAGAAACTTGATGTAATGGTCATTAGCCTCAAATTGTATCAACTTTTTAACACTTCAAATAGATTTTCTTTTAAATAGAACTAAATTTAATAATTTTAATGAAATGAGCACTATTAAGAGATCGGTGGAGGCACAAAGACGTTTGCTGTACTGATCCAGCGTATGGCCTATCTATACAATCTGACCATATAAATCAATAGTAAATAGCTCCACCAATTCACAGAGAAAATATATTTGTGCCTCCACTGATTCTGCAAATCGGTGAAGCTGTTCTTTATAAAAACCAAATTAATACTACTTGTTATCTTAAAATATTTAAAATTGGTTTTATTTTTAAAAAAAATATCGTTCAAATATATCATGCGAGTCATATTATGTAAGATGCGTCAATCCTGAATTCCTGATCCTCTAAATTTGTCTACATCTAATTTGAAAAAAAAAAAGATGAGGTCTTCCTATATTATATCAGGATAGCAATATATATGGATATAAAAACATTTTTTTTTCTTGTGCCTTCACATCATAATTGGAATTTACACTAGCTTCTATCCTGAAATTGCAAATTAAGTTTCTCGTGTATATTACGTAATGGAGAAAAATGTTTTCTTTTGGTAGAAAAAGGCCAAAAAAAAAATGATTAGCTGCTCCTAATTAATATTTGGTGCATCATCAGTTGTACCAACTGATTACGCCACTAATTTAATGATTGAAGGTGCTTTCCCTGATATTTTCTAATTACTTTATATTATTTTAGGTGTACATTATGGAGCTTTATATATCTTATATTATCATATGTTGGCAAAACTATCCACATAATAATGTTGACTCTTCACCTCATTTTATTAGATGTTTTTGACAAATGGGTATGATTCATCTATAATTGTTTAGATAATATAATATATCTAACTAGAATAGTATTTTAGAAAAGATTAACAAAATCATATCTATAATGGTTTAGATAATATTATATAGTTAATTAGCCGTCCCAACCAACTAGTTCTAAAAAGGATAGAACTAGAAAACAACAAAATAAACAACTGGCAATAGAAAAGAAACAAAAAATATTTTTCCCCTCTACTAAACAATTGCTTTAGTCCCATGATTAACAAAAAGACCTTTACCTAGCTTGCACTACTTTTTTTTTTTAGAGATAAAAAAAAAGGAAAATCTACCTCTTTTTCTTGATTCAATTTTCTGTTTTCTTGGGTATTTGTTGTAATTCCTTATCATATTTAAGGATGGATTCTTTGATAGATAATTACTTTATAATCTTGACAAAAGTAAAAAGGCAAGGTTCTAAATAGCTAGCTATAGCTGCGCTATAGTTTTTTCAGACTTCAAAAGTTATAACGTTATTAACCGTTTTTCTTTTATAATGATTCTAAATAGATAGCAATGGTTGCGCTATGATTTTTTTTAACGTCAAAAGCTATAACGCTATCAACCACTTTTCTTTTATAATGATTCTAAATAGATAACAATTATTGTGTTATAGCTTTTTTGGACCTTAAAAGTTATAGCACTATAATCGCTATTTAAAACCTTAGTAAAAAGTAATTAAAATTTGAAAATCCGACGAATATGTACATCATAGGCTATGATTCATTGCATATCATACACGTAAAAAATGAAAAACTTTGGTACAAGTTTTGACATTTATAAAATGACTTAAAATTTCCAGCAGTTCATATTTAATAATATTTGATAAATATCAAACCACATTTCAATTAAATGAAACTTGATACACAATCAAACTATAAGGCAGACAATATGTTTATATTTTTTTACTTTAATTTTAAAAATGTTATTAATATTGTTCAACTAAACTATTTCGGTTGATTCCAAGTTTCCAACCCTTTAAATGGACTCAAGGCCCAAAATAATATAGGAACTGATTGATAAAACACAAATGTAGGCGCTAAAGGGTGCAAATTGTCCCTCTTTTAATTAAAGAACTAATTTGTTTTTATCAAATGATTGGAGTGCGTTAGTTAACAAGAAACACATTATCTACTATGCCCATGGATAATATTTGTATATTAATTATTAAAAAATATATATAGTATGTTTTTAATTTATTTTTGTTTCCGATGCTATCTATCATTTATGGTTAGTGGCTCACTATTATGAATAATCTCTTATAATGCAAAAGGTAAAACACGGGAGGGTATATATTGTCGGTGTTGTTTTTAATTTATGCAGCCTACGAGTTATATATATATATATATATAGAGATGGACTTGGGTGAGACGCGTTGTATACGCCGTTTGTACTTCACGCCGTATTTTCATTTTGAAAGTCCAAACGACCGATCCGAACCGTTAGATATTTAATCCATAATGAAATGTGCTTGGAGACTAATTTTTACATTTTTTGAAAATTTTTTACTATTTATTAAGCATTTTTGAAAGTTGCTGTTTTGCTGTGAACAGTAAAAAACAGTAAAATTTTCTGAACCATCAGATCAGCGGCATTCAAAATTGCTTAATAAATAGTAAAAAAATTCCAAAAAATGTAAAATTTGGTCTCCAAGCACATTTCAATATGGAGAACAAGATGAACGGTTCGGATCGGTTGTTTGAATTTTCAAAATGGCTAAACCGTACCGTGGAGCACCAAACGCGTATACTCCGCGTCTCACCCAAGTCCATCTCTATATATATATATATATATATATGCATATACAATTTAATAAATCATTAGCATGAATATGTTATTTAATAAATTAATTTAAGAACATAAAGTATATTTACTGTAGTTTAGGAATGTAAACAGTCATAGTTTATGAGTTACTCTTTTCCCTGTTTTTTCTCCCCTTGTTTTCTTTCTAGTCTTTCAAGAAGACGCAACCTGTTTATCTTATTATCTGTTGAATGGTATTTATTTTGTTTTGTCCACATAATTACTCTTGCCCATTATTTTAAGTAACACGCAAAAATTTTGGTCTTTTTCCAGCAATTTCTTTAAGAAAACAAGTTCAAATTAAATACAAATATACCTTTCGTTATTGACCGGGCTGCCAAAACCAGTTGGCACTTTTTGTACTAAATTCTTTGTTTTACAAGGTCTTAAATTCGTTACGAATTTGACTTGGAAATATATATAATTTAACCTGATAATTTCGCCTTGGTGTGTTATGCTGCGAAAGTATACATTTCTTAGTAATTTAAAAATTTATATTAATCCACGTTTGTGGAACATATGGAACTCTTGTTAATTATCATTTCACTAATTATAAATCTATGATTTACAATATGCTTAATTATTAATAAGGATCACAAATACATTGCTCCATGTTTTGAGCAAAGATATTAACAGTATGGTTTTGACTTCATATAGTTTATGAGACAACAAAATCAAAATATAATATAATATATATATATATATATGCTAATGTGCATTCAAATGTATATGGTCCGAAGTGCTTACGGTTCAAATTTAAAATTTCAAAATCCAAACGGTTGATCTGAACCGTTCATCTTGTTCTCCATATTAATATGTGCTTGGAGACCAAATTTTACATTTTTCTGAATTTTTTTACTATTTATTAAGTATTTTACAAAATCGTTGATCCAACGGTGGCTGCACAAAACAGTAAAACCATTGGATCAGCGATTTTCAAAGTGGCTTAATAAATAGTAAAAAAATTCAGAAAAATGTAAAATTTGGCCTCCAAGCATATATTAATATGGAGAACAAGATGAACGGTTCAGATCGACCGTTTGGATTTTGAAATTTCAAATTTGGATCGTAAGCACTTCGGACTATATACATTCGAATGCACATTAGCTTATCTCTCTCTCTCTCTCTCTCTCTCTATATATATATATATATAGAGTTAGGTTGGGGTGCTATGGATAGCATAGTGGCCTCTATGCTACGGCTCAATATTCGAGTTTTCAAAATCGAAACGGTCGATCCGAACCGTTCATCTTATTCTCCATATTAATATCTGCTTGGAGACCAAATTTTACATTTTTCTGAATTTTTTTACTATTTATTAACTATTTTACAAAATTGTTGATCTAACGGTGACTGCACAAAACAGTAAAACCGTTGGATTATCGATTTTCAAAGTGGCTTAATAAATAGTAAAAAAATTCAGAAAATTATAAAATTTGGTCTCCAAGCAGATATTAATATGGAGAATAAGATGAACGGTTCGGATTGACCATTTGGATTTCGAAAACTCGAATATTGAGCCGTAGCATAGAGGCCACTATGCTATCCATAGCACCCCAGCCTAACTCTATATATATATATATATATATATATATATATATGGATTTGGCTAATATGCTATGAGTAGCTAAGAGGCCTCCCGTGCTACGGCTCAATATTTGACTTTTCAAAATCCTAACAGTCGATCTGAACCGTTCATCTTGTTCTCCATATTAATATGTATTTGGAGACCAAATTTTACATTTTTTGGAAATTTTTTACTATTTTTTTAGATTTATTGAATATCGCTGTATTTTATGGTCTAGATTTGTCTGAAAAACAGCGATTTTCAATAAATCTAAAAAAATAGTAAAAAATTTCCAAAAAATGTAAAATTTGGTCTCCAAGCACATATTAATATGGAGAACAAGATGAATGGTTCGGATCGACCGTTAGAATTTTGAAAAGTCGAATATTGAGCCGTAGCACGGGAGGCCTCTTAACTACCCATAGTACCGTAGCCAAGTCCTTTAAAATCCTAACGGTCGATCCGAACCGTTCATCTTGTTCTCCATATTAATATGTGCTTGGAGACCAAATTTTACATTTTTTGGAAAAAAATTTACTATTTTTTTAGATTTATTGAATATTGCTGTTTTTCAGACAAATCTGGACCATAAAAAACAATGATATTCAATAAATCTAAAAAAATAATAAAAAAAATTTCAAAAAAATGTAAAATTTGGTCTCCAAACACACATATTAATATGGAGAACAAGATGAACACTATGATATGGTAAGTGACTTATGTTTTAATAATATAAAATATATTTTGTAATTCACAAACTTATTATGAAAAATATTAGATCTAATTTATGAATGAAAAAAAAAATTCAATGTTGATAATTTGATATGATTAGTGACTAATGTTTTAATAATATGATATATGTTTTGTAATCAACAAACTTATTATGAAAATATTAGATCTAATATCCATATATGTCTGATATCCGATCCGTATCTGTATTTGAAAAATTATAACGGATCTAAACTCCTTAGAGGTGTAAACGGTCGGATACGGATCAAATAGTGGTCAAATTGTATCCTTAATTTTTTAGATTGTATATTTTGTTAATTTAAAAAGTTAAGCTATTTTTTTTTAAATGCTGATTTTATAATTGATAAAGTTATAAGTTTCTTTATGCTTAAATGAATCAAAATTAATTGCTTATTTTACATTCTTTAAAAAGTTATTGAAAATAATAAAAATAATAAAAAGTTAGGCCTCATATCCAATAAAATTAAATTACCGGAGAGGTGATTTAGTTTAGATCAAGTTAAGCTAGTCTAAAGATTGGCTTATTCCATATTAATTTGACTCAATTAAATCACATTTGACAGAATAAGTGAGAAATAAAGCCCTTATTCCACTGTTTAGTCCACAAACAAATCACATTTTGACGTAAAGAAACTAAGAAACACGCTATTCAATTCTTTAAAACTATAGAAGTTTTGGGTTAATTACCTCTAAATTTAGAACTTTCATACGTATATAATTCATTCAAGTCTCACCACACCGGTTCTCAAATCTCTCCTCTGGTCTCTCTCCATCATTTAATCTGCATTGGAGCAACAATGCATGGTTAGAAACTTATAATATCGTCAATCCACAAACTTTTTCCACATTTACAGGGCACACTTATTGGATTTTCAATGTGATGATAACAGGTCACTGAAGCCAGGAGGTACCATTTTAAATATAATTGCTGCTTGGTTGGTTTGAATTAGCTCCAAAATTAATTGATTGCCACTTGATTGATCTGAATTACCTCCAAATTTAATGGACAAGTTACTCACGATGTAGAGTTTGATTGATTCGGAATAGCTCAAGTTCGATAACTCGGTTAACTTTCAGTTTAAGCTTAACTCGGTTTTTAACTTCTAATCAATTCAAACCAGAATTTAAATTACCTCACTTGAATTCGACTCGTTGCAAATCGTTAGGCCCATAATTTGGTTACCTTGGGCTGACAAATCAGGCCCAATTTTCCAAGTAAAAAATATTTCATGTTGATAGAGGAGAAATTAAATTTAGATAAAATGAGTTTGTAACTTTGTATGGTTGTAGTATTGGTTCAAACCCAAAACTGTTTTGCCTCACTAAATCAGAGAGATGGCAATTCTTATCTGACGGCCCAGTTAGCGACCAACAGCTGGTCCTGAGCCTGGGCCTGGGCTACTGAAACGATGTCATGGGCTCGAGCCTTATTCTATGCCAAGTTTCCTCCTTAGGTGAAATCAGGGGTGCAAGCAGATCGGATATTATCCGTTCGTACCAGATTCGTATCTTAAAATTTTCATGCATATATCAGTTATCTAAATATCCGTATAAATTTTTATACGAATATGATTTCAATTTTAATTATTCATATTTGAATAATAGAATATATCATTGGTTTGATATATACTATGAAAAAAAATATTATTCATTATTACAAAAAAAAAAAAAAAAACAGATGTCTAATTCATATTTGATCTGTAAAATGAAAATGGATACTGATACAATTTTAATACAATTTTACTACTATCCGATCCGTTTACACCAATATATAAAATATAAGGTCTGCAGATTAAAGAAGATAAGAGACAACAGGGAGTGGATAGCGGTTCGATGTTGGTGGAAGTCTTTGGTATGTACTTAATCTGCACAAATTCGGTTCCATCAGGCCATCCCGATTCCTTCGTAGTTTGTACGAAGCCTGGACTAAGCCGCAGGGAGACAAAGGGACTGCACGTGGAATTAGTTTTCTTAGTTTTTAATTTTAATTGAATACATAATTAGGTTCTGTTCGGTCGCATTACTGTTCCAACATACTGTATAGCCCGCTGTAAACTCAAAACTTTATCAGTTAGCTAAGCTCTACTAGTGTCTCCAATATATTTACATCCCTTTTTATTTATATATTTCCTCCTCTCTTTTTTAACATATAAGTATGAAAGAGAGGAATTTTAATCTGGTAACACTGTACTGTAAAGTTATTATTTTCAAATCTGGTAACGCTAGAAAGTTAGTTCAGTCCAAACCGATGGGGGAGAGAAAAATCAAATGTTTAGGAGGGCGATTTTAAGGCGATAAAAAAAAAAAACAAAAGTGAAAAAAGAAAAAAAAAAAAAAAAAGGGAGATTGAAGATTGAAAATAAAAAAATAAAAAATAAAATTGACATCATGTCAATTCATCAGCGGCAAATGGATCGTCTGTCGTTGAAATTCGCTGCACTCGCTTGTAATCAAGGCCCAGAGGTCCATAAGAGGCCATTAATGGCGGTCAAACACGGGCCGCAATTGTTTTCTGATGTAGTCAAAAGGCCTCTGATTCGCGTGTGGCACTCCAAGTCACAACCTACACAAATTGAGTCACGTCGCAGCATTATTCATCGCCGATTAGAGGAAATTCACAGTAAATCAACGCCATCTAATCCGATTTGCATTAGGTGTGGTAGTGTAGGTCATCATGCAGCGGATTGCCGTAATGCACAGCTTTGCTTTATTTGCAACAAGTTTGGTCACAAATCGATGATCTGTAGACAATCTACGAATATCTTTCCTTATACTCCTAAGAAACACACTGTGCAAGCCATTTCACGTGACTCTACAGTTCCTGAGCCTTCATCTCCAAAAACAAAATTGAGCGCAGCCACAGCACCATCCGAAACCCTAGATCTGGCCATGGTGGCTCCTCGTCGAGGAGGCCGAGCCCCTTTTCCGGCTCGTCGCCCCACTCAGGTTCCAGCACCGCCATTGCTGCGTCGACCGCCTCCCCCGATTGCTCACCCCCCGCCTTTGACCCGACCATTGCCATTGCCGATCTGTGCTCCGATCCAAATCTTCACTCCTATACCAGCGGTTGAGGCGCAAGAACGCGAGTTTCAGCAGAGCTTCATTTTGGATGATACTAAGGGCTGGGGCCCCGAATAGATAGAGGAGGTTCTCAACCGCCTCCTTGGTGCTCAATTTCTCTGGAAGGTGGCCGTCTTTGATGAGTTCCGATACATCATCAAAGCACCGTCTATGTCATGGAAACATTCTGCCGTGCGCCGAGGTCACATTCTGCTGGACGGGATCCAATTCCCTATGGTAGTCTGGGACCCAAGCCTGAATGCTGGTAAGCGTCTCACCTCTATGTGGCTTCGTATTTGGGGATTTAATGGTTATATTTGGGACTTCGTCGAATTTGATCGACTACTCAATCCGTTTGGAGCAGTAGTACTTGAACTTGATGCTGCTACTAGGAATAAGTATGACTGGCGATTTGCAAGGGTTAGAGTAGGTGCTGTTGAACCAAAAATCTTCACTGAACAACATTGGCAGATGTATAGAGATGCCACTGGTTATGTCTCTGGTTATGACCTTAAAATAGAAGTGGAGAATGAGAATACAGAAGGTGTTAATGATTGGCTAGCCAGAGGTCCAGGTCGCTAAAATAATAGTCGGGCCACTCATCCGACTAGAGATCATATCCCTCCCCCTCTCCCTCCTCCCCCTGTGCAAGGAATGGATGAGGATTTGTTGGATGATCAGGACAATAACAAACAAAAGAGGGAGTCTAGTAACAGTCAATGCAAAGACCAGTCTGACAGCCGAGATGGGCACTTTACTGATGACTCGGATGATGATCATGAGACATTCTTGCGTACCATGAACAACATGATCAACCCTGTCTATAAAGGGAATGGTGCCAACACCGAACCCAAAAAGCCGCGAACACAACCTCCAAGTTCAGGAGGGCACCGGTCTAACACCACTGGTCAGACCGCCCCTGATTCTGCCAATATACTGGCCCAAGCTCCAGTCACGGCTGGGATTCCTTCTCCTGCTACAAACCAAAATATTCATTCCTCATTCCCCCCTCTTCCAACAAAACCTGACAAAGGAAAAAGGGCTCCACACTCTTCTCCTGATAAGGGAAAGAATCCTTCCAAAGCTAAATCTACACCCACCTCTCCCAAGTCAGGAAGGATACCCAAACCCAAAAACACATCCCCTACTAAGCAGACCATCTCCTCTCCTGCTTTGCCTTCTCCTTCTACACCTCACACATACACAACTCATCATAAACTCCCTGCTGCTACTAACATTTATTCTTCTCAGCTGGGAGTGAAACGAACCAATAAGTATAAGAAGAAAGGCAAAAAACCACCAAACCTCCCAGCTGTTCCGCCTCCAGCACCTCCTCCTGGCACTATTACAGTTTCAGCTAACTCTTTTGAAGCTCTCGCCAGACCCCCTCCCTCCCACGGGGTCTCTATGAGAAAGAGTCTCCGACTCCAAGCCATAGGCGACCCCTCTTCTACCTTGACAAAGGCTAAGAAGCGGGCAAAGGCCAAGGCAGCCGGTAGCCGCCACTATATAGGTATGCCACTCTTGAACAACTTCCCTTACACTAGACTTACTGTTGCTCAGGTTATGGCCTTGTTTGGAATTTATAAAATTAGATTAGGTGCTGATGCTGATGAGGCTGCTCATATTATTCAAAAAATTCAGCAACATGATAGATCTTCTTTTGAGGAAATCATACTTTCCTTATTAGAACAAACCAAATCTTTAGACTCTGCTGCATCTGTAATTTTAGATAATGCCTCTCTTGCTCATTTGCCTTTTACTGATTTAGGACACACTCATGATGATAATGAAACTTTTCATGATACAAATTCCATTTTAGATAGTATAGATACTGATATTAATGATTCCATTTTAGTTTCTGGGATGCCTTTTGTTTCCACATGAATATCTTGAATTGGAATGCTCGAGGTATTAATTCTTATAGGAAACGACAAATTTTGCATGACATAATTGTAGATAATAAGATAGATATGATTGCCATACAAGAAACAAAGCGAGAGACTTTTAACAATAGGATATTGCGAACTATCTCTACTAAGTTTGACATATGGCATTGGGTGCTTTCGAACGGACGGTCCGAAGGGATCCTATTTGGATGTGATAGTTCTCACTTTAAATATATTAGTCATTCTCTCCATCAATATACTCTTAACATCCATGTTGAGTGTAAACTTGATGGTCAACCTTGGCAAATTATGATAGTGTATGGCCCTGTTATTAGAAATAAGAAAAAAGATCTTTGGAAAGAACTAGATACCATTAGAGGCTCTAATACAGACCCATGGGTATTGTGTGGGGATTTTAATTCCATTAGACATAGAAATGAAAAGTCAGGTAACTTGTTTGACCTACAAACTAGCTCTAGATTCAATAATTTTGTCAATCAGCATCAGCTAGTTGAGCAGAAATTAGTCGGGCGAAAATATACTTGGCACAATGGAAATAGATTTACTTTATTAGATAGGTTTTTTACTAGTTTACAATGGGAAAACTTGTACCCAGCAAGTACTATTCTTGATTTAGGGAGATATGGATCTGATCATTGCCCTATTATATTACAAATTTCTTCTAAAATAGAATCCTCCTCCCTATTTCGATTTGATCCCATATGGCTAGAACAACCAGATTTTGTGTCCTTAGTAAATAAATGGTGGAACCAATTCTCCATAGATCATAGAAATATTGCCAAAAGTTGGAATGCCAAATTAAAATTTCTTAGACAAAAAATTAGAGGTTGGACTAGGAATTTCTATAGTAGGAAAAAGAAAGAGAAACAACAACTATTGGCCAGATTAAAAATACTAGAGCTAATCTTAGAAGATAGAGATTTAACAGTTGTTGAACATGAGGAATGGGTTTTTACTAAATATACTTTAGATAACATTTACCTAGAAGAGGAGAAACATTGGCAAGCACGATCTAAACAGCAATGGTTAGAAGAAGGGGATAATAATACTAAATATTTTCATACTATTGCAACACATAGAACCAAAAAAAATAAAATTCTTTCGTTAGAAGTGAATGGCAATACCATTCACACAAAAGCTGAGATTTCTACTCACATTCAACAGTTTTACAAAGAGTTATTAGGACAAACAGGGCATACCTGTGCTGTTTTAGATAAAGACTTTTGGTGTCCAACTGATAAACTCACCACACTCGAACAACAATCATTAGAACTCCCCTTCTCGCTTGAAGATATCAAACATGCAGTGTTTGCTTGTGCACCAAACGGGGCTCCTGGCCCTGATGGTTTTTCTTTTAAGTTTTACCAAGCATTTTGGGAGTTAATTAGTTCTGATATATATCAATTATGTCTGCATTTCCATACGCACAAAACCAAACTGACTAGTATGAACAGATCTATCATATGCCTCATTCCAAAAGAACAAGAGGCTAAACAAATATCTAAGTACAGACCAATCAATTTGGTGAATTGTAGCTTCAAAATTATCTCTAAGATTTTAACTTTTCGATTAGAATCAATTATGCATCGGATCATCGACAATAGTCAAGCAGCTTTTATTAAGGGTAGATATATACTTGATAATGTCATTCTTAGTCAAGAAATTATTCATTCGTGTCACACTTCTAATGAGGAAGGGGTAATTGTCAAGGTTGACTTTGAAAAAGCCTATGACAAAATTAATTGGAGATATCTGTTAGATATATTAGAATGTAGAGGATTTGGTACCGCTTGGATAAAATGGATTACTGAATGGTTAAGTAGTTCCCAGTCTTGTATTAGTATCAATGGCAATCTCACTGACTATTTCTTTTGTAAACGAGGCGTAAGGCAGGGAGATCCTCTCTCTCCTTACTTGTATATTCTTGCAGCCGATACCCTTAGTAAGATTTTTCAGATAGGCAGAAACTCCAACTCCATAATTGGATTAGGTCCCAATGTATTAGATAATCATGCACATACTAACTGCCACTATGCAGACGATACAATTATCTTTCTTAAAGCTGGTCCAACCAATATTGAGCGTACATGGTGGGCTTTGATTGCTTTTGAAGCACTATCTGGAATTAAAGTTAATTATTCTAAAACATCAATGTACCATCTCAATATAGCTGATCCTTCTTCTCTTGCTCAATATTTTAGATGTCAACCAGCCACCTTTCCCATGCAATATTTAGGACTTCCCCTACATAAGCAGAAACTAACCACCCTTGAATGGACCTTCCTTATTGATAAAATAGAAAAGAAACTCCAAAATTGGAAAGGTAGTTTACTCTCTATAGGAGGAAGACTTACTTTGATAAATTCAGTTCTCTCATCGGTTCCTTTATACTTCTTATCAGTCTATAAAATACCGGATACTATACTCAACAGAATTGATCAATTACGTCGTCAGTTCTTGTGGCAAGGATCTATTACAGGGAAAAAGAAATACTCATTACTTAATTGGCAAAAAGCTTGTTTTGCCAAGGAATTTGGAGGATTAGAAATTTTAGATCTTAAACAAATGAACATAGCGTTACTTATGAAATGGTGGTGGAAATTCAAAGACCCCACCTATGAAGGGGCTTGGAAAACCATGATTATGCATAAATATCCCGCTCCTAATATTCCTAAATCTGAATTTTGGACCCATATTGTAGCTTTGTCTTCTTTAGGTAATATTAGTGTCTCTTATACCCCTGGCCTCAATTCTAACGTTCTGTTTTGGACTGACATTTGGTATCAAAACTGTGCTTTGACTTCAAGATTTTCCTTTTTATTCAACATATGTTCTAACACAGATATCCTCTTGCAAACTGTCATCAATACACAAAGGGCTGCACTTACTTTTCGTAGATCATTAGATCATATTCAATACCTAGAATGGTTAGAAATACTTGAAATCATCAGTCATCTGTCATATACTCATCTTAATGATAAACTTAGTTGGCGTTGGGAAACTCATGGGAAGTTTACGGTTAGCTCCATGTACACAATTCTTAACTTTAGAGGCATTCTCCCTAGAAATGCAATGTTGTGGTGGCAGGTTCCAGTACCTCTTAAGATTCGAATATTTATGTGGCTTATCCATAAAAATAGGATTTTAACAACCGACAACCTGCAGAAGAAAGGCTAGCCAGGATCTCCTAAATGCCAATTTTGTGACCAAGATGAATCCATTAACCACCTGTTTGTCACATGTTCTTACACCAAAAAAATATGGTTCTATATGGGATCGTGCCAAAATGCAAGCATAACCTGGACCAGCTTTGTAGATGTAATTCAGTTTGCTAACCAACTACCTAATAAACAAAGATCTGTTTTTCTCTTAGTTTTGCAGTGCCATATGCTGGTCTATTTAGAAGCATCGTAACGACCTTTGCTTTGAACAAGGTAAACAAAAATCAATTAGACATCTCATTTTTTTAATTATTTCTCTTGTACACTATTGGACAGGTCGGGTGACACAGCCGGTGGCTGCTACTACATCACTTTGGCTTCCCTCGAACCTAGATGTTCTCCCCTTGGCAAGTTGGCTTCCAGAAGATGATTCCTCCACTATTGCTGAAGACCAAGGGGACCAGCTGCTGATTTATGGCGCATAGCCCTCTCAATATCACCTTACCAAATTTTGTGGTTACATATCCTTTCCTTAGCCTCATTGTGTGGCTTTGTTATCTCTTTGTTTTGAGTTTGGACTTAGGCCCGCAACCTAGAATAAATGCTAGGAAGCTGCTCTGTTCTCGCTTCCTATTTTGGTTGTGCTTGTCATGCAGATGTTTTGCTGCATTTTGAGTTTTGTAAGGGTCTAATGTTGTGAAACTAGCTGCATTGAACTTCTGTTGAAGAGTGTAATTTAACTTTTCTTTTCAATAGAAAATGGGCTTCGGCCTTTTTAATCAAAAAAAAAAAAAAAAAATTCAGTCCAAACCTGTAATGGACAGAGCCCTTTATGTTTTGTGTCAATATACAATGAACGAACGGACTAAATTCAAATGCAAACAGTGCGATAACTGTAGGTGATGATAATGCGATATGAATTCCTCTCTCATGCGTTGTCGAATGAACGAGTTAGGTAACAGAACTCACCATCCCCTTCCCCAAATTATCTCATATTGTCATCTTCAATTTAAATCAATTTTGTCAAGAACACGAGTGAGGTAATCATACTGTCGTTCCTCATTCGCGAAGCACTCTCCGTCAAAACAACTGCTCCTAGAAGCGAAGGCGACAAGACAAATTCCACAAGCCAATAAAAATTTTATTTATTATCTTACATGTGAATAATCAATAAATCTTAAAAGTTCTACAAACATGAATGAAATGGTCCCAAATTCGATGGCTAGTTGCTTCATGAGTCCAAGATGTTACTTTTGGTCGTTTAATGGAGAAAGGAACATGTACCTTTTCAGACCACCATTTACAATGACATGACATTATGACATACTACAAATTGCCAACTTGGAGAAACTACTAGAAGATGATAGTACTGCAGATGGGTCCCACCAATTTTGCCTCCAATCAATGAAAAAAACGAAATCATTTTTTGTGGTAATTGGTGGATAAGATTTGACATAATCAATTTGATGAACCACTGGGCTAGAAATCCTCTCCATTTGTAGAGAAATGGGACAATTGCACTGATCAATTCTAAATCATTATATAAAATCATAGTAGTTACTTTTTTTTAGAAATTAAAAAATCAAAATCCTCGGTTAAAAAATTAAATGTTTTTTTTTTAACAATGGATGAAAGGTGGTGCAGTTTCAGTAAGGACAAACGGATAAAATTGCATTAATGAATTAGTTTCAGCAATTTTTGGACAAATCAATGGTCAATATCTCAATGTCTGAAAAATACCGAAACTGCATCCAAGAGCGGACGCAAGATTTTTGTCAAGACAGGACAATAATCGGATGCAAATAGCTTATCGGGTTCAACTTCAATAAATTATCGGGTACAATTCAACATAACAAAAAAAAGTACCAATCATTATAATAAAAATTCTAAATTACTTGAAAAAAATCAACAATTCAATATTTATAGAGAATTTGAAAACAACATTTTGGTTCAACTTGACAGACTCTGCCTTTAAATTCAAAAAATAATAATAATAATAATAATAAAAACATTTTGATTCAACTAATTTTCGCTATTTAGCATCAACTCCTATTTGGACTCCGCTAATTTGTTTCGCTCAGAGTTTATATGGACTCCATTCTGTCTATTAAAATTCCAGAATGAACTACATGAAGGCAATTTGAATTGCAGGAAAGAACAGAGGTCCGAAAAATGAAATTTTAGCATTATTTTTGAAAATTCAATGGAGAACAACTGATCCCTGTGCTACAGTGGATCCACTCCTGACTGCATCATTGATAGAAGTTGCACCTGGTGAAATCGCACCATTAGTACGGTTTAGGGGTGTGAATGGTACCATTTTATCCCTGCTTTTACCCAATCCGTTCCAGGTGTCGGTTCCATCTATTTTTTCGGAAAAAAAAAAAAAAATCATTCCCTTCCCGGGAAATGCATGATTCTTTCTAAAGAAATTGCTGTATTTTTTATTTTTGGTTGTCATTTAATAGAGCGTCTTGAGAGGAATATCAGAATATGTACCGTCACTATGTCAGACCCAACTGGATGTCAACATGTGAATTGCACGGCTGGATCTGACACAAACATGAGAGAACCAATTATTTCCTGCAAATGGAGAGGATCCCTATCCAAAGAGATAGACCCCACTGGTGAAAGTTATAGCACGCCAAATTAGATTCTTTGGTACATTGTTGGTTCATGCACCAACAAATGAATGAAATTGGTAATCCTTCTGCTTTCCAAAAGTTGGGCAGACCTAATCAAATGTTAACCCAAATCAACACACAGAAACTGAATAGATACACAGCAACAGAATAACACTAGAGCAATCAGACAGCCTATTCCAATCCTGAGAAGCATTACATAAATGATAAATCTAAAATAAAGAATTAAAGAAAAAAATAAAAAGAAGAGAGAAACAGGGAGATTGATTAAAATACAACTGAGAAGTTAGAATTATGCCTAGGATTATCTAATTAGATCTCTTTCATTGTTGTTTCATGCCGCTCCTCCGCTTGCCATTGCATCGATTTCTTCCGTTGGAATCCCCAACACCACTAGCCTGTAATTTAAAAAACAAAAAATTAGCAAGAACAATTGACAATTTTAAGTTTCATTAGAAATGAAATTGAGCAGTCCCCACAACCCAATTTCAGAAAAGAGATCAATTGACATTTTTAAGTTTCATTAGAAATGAAATTGAGCAGTCCCCACAACCCAATTTCAGAAAAGAGATCCTTATTAGTGCATAACAATAGGGTCCACCAGTAATTTGATAAAGAGAGGTGGTGCTGCAAGGCGAAAGGTCAGATTGCTGGTATCAGATCAGTTCAAATAAATCACACTGAAAAGGTATTCTGTTCCATTAAAGACAAAATAAGTTGGAGAAATTTCATGTATGTCCTCCAAAAATCTCAAAATTATGTATTTATTGCCCTTACTAAAACTAATTTTATATAAAGGACCCATTTACCAATAATTTAAAAAAAAATAAAAATACGTAGCATGTTTGAGATAAACTTCTAATCGGCCATTTTCCGAGCCCAAATGATTCATTTATTTACATGTAACGCATTAAAGAGTGACATTTATTGAGGGAAATACATAATTTCGAGATTTTTAGGGGTATATATGAAATCCCCCCCAAAAAGGTCTGGGATGGAGAGCTCTCAATACTGGTCCCTCCCAAAAACTGACTTTATTGGATGGTCCCTTCAAGATCTGAGCCGCCCATTTCATATCAGCTGGTCCATATAGAGCATGACAGTAATTCTGTCTCCTGCCTGGCCGTTCCACTGGACTTCAATGGCAACATGTCGAGTGTGATCTAAACTGTGTAATCTGAAATAGACAATGCCAGATCTACCAGGAACCAGCCAATGATTTATGCACTACTGGAGAGAACCTGATCCCTCAAATGCATCTTTATATAGGGTATCATAACAAATAACAGCCTAGTATCATGTGCCAAAGTGAAATCCTATGGATGCAGCCAAAAAGACAGATCTGTGAAATATTCCACGAATTGCAACATGTCGAGCCAGAATTCAGCAATAATGTTGGTTGGTTCAAATTTGGGTAAAAATTGCAAGAACACAGCCACAAAATGTAGGAACTAAAAGGGGCAAAACGAATATATATAAAGAGCAGTGGACGATTCTAATTGAAATGGGCAAAATCCGGCTACCGTGATATCGGTGATATTTGCCACCATCTCCAAAACTTATCGAATCAGCTTTAAAGGACAAATCCAAACCGATCTACTTTTTGAGTGATGGGTTTACATGCAAAATTAATATTTTTTTGAATTATTTTAATACCAAATCAAGCAGTAAAAAAGTAATGAAACAAATGCATTAAATAACTTGTAAAACTCCCACATTTGAATGCTTGACTTGAACCTAAATAACTTCAAAAAATTATAAATTATGCGTGTTTAAGCATCAGTCATGAAGTAGATTGCTTGGGTTGAGTGATTCGTCGTTTGAAGCCAATTCGATAAGTTTTGAAGCTGGTTTAAGCTGAAATACTACCAATGTCATGGTAGCCGGACTCTAGGGAAATGCATAAATGTGCAAAACAAAATAAAATGCAACACTTTTATCAGTCTTTTGACTGGGGAAAAAAGAAGTTTTAAGTGATACAAGGGAACAGACCAATCCATGACGTGTGGTTCAAAGTTAGCAACCTCCGACAAAATTTATCACTATGCTTGTCTACCTTAGAGGACCATAACAGAGTTCAAATGGACTAACCCCAAAACAAAAGGTGCCTGTGACTGAGCTCGGCATCTCAAAACCCGACTTCGCCTGGTTCATATCCGAGCAGCTCCTCTTGTTATTCCCGTTCACACCCTCATTACAAAATTGAAATGAAAATGATGATGAAAATGATGGTGGTGGTGGTGAAGAAGACGATGATGATGAGGATGACGATCCGGCCATATCAAATTTCGTCTGGGTCCCGCAAAATCCCGAATCCAGATCAGTCTGAAACATGTCCACAAACAGCTGTTGCAAGTCCTCAAAGCTCTCTTGCCTGTTTTTGTCCTGTACATCAGTCGGTGAAGAATGCATCTTAAATCAAATCAATTCAACGAAAGTTTCAGATCAGATAACACCACAAGTTTTGCATTTAATTGAAAAGGATGCATTCAATCGTATTTTTCTTTCTTGTTACTTACATTGTGAGAAATTAGTACGTAGGACCACATTTAGAATGAAATTGACATGAAAAAAGGTAATAGGTTCGTACACTGGGCTTTATTTGACTCATCATTTGAGCCATTTCCCCAAGGAAATCTCCCATTGCCTGAAAATAAAACAGACAATAATTAGCAGTTCACAAGATTAACCTAATTAAAAATCAATTGATGTTAATATTTATGCAATTTGAGACATACATCATGATCCTCATCATCACTGTCGTAGGCTCCAACATCGTACAGGAATCTCTTGTTGGAATCTGACAGCACTGCACATGCACTCCAAAGCCACAAAATGATTATCTTTTATGTCAATTTAATTTTTTTTATGTTTTAAAACTGCAGTAACCAATTGATTATAGACAAATCTATGGTTATTTTGTAAATACAGTCCAAATATCTGAGGGATTAAAAATAATAAACAAACCCGAGTAGGCGCCTTGGATTTGCTGGAATCTCTCCTTGGCTTCTTCAATGCATCTGGAGTTTCCTGAGGCAGTGCATCTATCAGGATGCCATTTCTGCCATTAATTAAAAAAATTAAAATTGAAGTACAATAATTATTATTTTTGGTACCTAGTGTGAAAATAATTAGGTGAGCTGTAAACCTACTCTGTAAAAAATGGATTAAAAAATTGTAGAATAAAAAATTCTTCCCACAGCAGAGAACCAGAAGGCAAACATTTTTTGCAAGGTATTCTAGCATTGACATAATGACATTGACCTCTCAAATTATACCTTGGGGTTAACAATTGATCAAATTAGTCAGTATAATTTCGAACCAAATAAACCAAATCCCAAATAAACTCATTGAAAAATTGAATTTGTCCCAGGTGTGCAAACCATGACTAAAACAGAGAAAATTTTAAATCGAATCAGAACAAAATACCATACCAAAGCTAGCTTCTTGTACGCAATTTTAAGGTCAGCTTCTGTGCACTCCTTCTTTAGCCCAAGGACAGCATACAAGTCGACGGCTCCGGCAGCGGCGTCGCCACCTCCCGAGCTCTTCTCCTCTCCGGTGGTCATCACCGTCCAGACAAGCCACCATAAAACGGAGAAAAACCACCTTTTTTAGATTGTTAATAGATTAAAGCAATATAGCCGTGGGATATGGGATTCAACAAACTTTCACACGCAACGCAAACCCACGGTTGTTTCGAGAGAAGAGAGGAGAGAGAGAGAGAGAGAGTTTAATGGTCTCTACTCCTTCCTAGGAAGCCTCCAGAAACAATTTCTTTCCTCCTTATTTGAGTTTCTTTTCGAATTTTTTTTCTATATTTCTTTTTCTGTTTTTAGTTGTACTACTGGAGACTGGAGAGATTGGCGGCAATGCGTTACTGGGATCCGAAAGAAAATAGCGCCATTCTAATGGGTAAATGTATTGGCAGAGCAGTCTTTGTATCATGCAGCGCACCGACAATAGAGCAAAAACAGACTACTGCGCTGCATAAAGTAAAAGTTACTATGTCAATATCTTTACCTCTTACTACGATTGATGTCTCCGCATTCCTTGACAAATTTGTTTTTTGATTTTTCTATGTGGAATTTAAAAATATTAGGATGAAAATTTTAGAGTTCAGAACAGAAAATTATTATTGAATTATTATTTTGCATAATGGAAGAGAATCTATTAATATATTAATAAAATTATTAATATAATGATGATTGTAAATTTATTATTGGTGGATTTTGTCAACAAAATTCGTTACATTTAATAGTTGTTTAAGATTATAAATATTTACGTGCAAAATATAAAGTGTCATTTTTTTTTGTCATAATTTTTGTTTTTGCACATAAATAACACACAATGTGTCGTTTCCTCTTTCTAGAATGTTGTCACTAGATATATATCATTAATTAATTTGTTGTTCAAACCAATGAGAAGCTGAAAATAAAGTGGATATTTTTTTTGAACATGTCATTAAAATGTAGATAAATATAAGTCACGTGTTTATTAAGACATATAGTTATCTAAGTTAGTTGTAGTAGAATATATTGAATACAAATAAAAAAAATTCAGATGTAGATAGAGATTTAAATACATACACTTTCTTTTGACACATATTAGCAATTTATAAATATGCATATCAATACAAATTGAAAGTAATAAACAGATGAAACAATACATATTAATCATAAAATTTCATTGGTGCTTTAGATTTTTGCATGTTACAGTTTTCATCATAGTAGTGTTAGCTAAAAATATTAAATCGAAATATGCATTCAGCTTTTCACAAAAAATCTTTCACATAGTAACAATATTTTTGTAATTTATTTCTAAGTGGTGTATTATTAAGCTTAAATCTTAATTTGTATAATAATATAAAAAAATAAAATATGAAAATTTTATTACTGATTGATAATACAAATAGGTCGCTTGTGTTTGAATGGCACACGTAGTCTTTCTCTCTTTTTTTCTTTTTTTGAGGCACACGTAGTCATGCCTGGAGTCTAGATTGGAGGCTTGAATCATAATTACCATACTTTGTCCGTTTATACGTCCTACCCGATCCATTAGTGCCTTTTTCTCAAAGAGGAAAGAACGGTGAGCATACCGCGGTGCTCCTGACCAACACTTCGTCTTATCAAGAATCGTGCTAACCATCCAACTGTCCAGATTCCACCCCAAGAAGATATTTTTGCGCCTCCAATTCTCTAGAAAGTTCTTCCAACAGCTTTATTGCTAGTAAAAGTGCACCGCAGATTCCGATAAAGCGCGGCCTAGGACGATATCATGTGGACCCGATTCCAGACCCATATTCGTACAACAAACAATGCACCGAATATGAACCGGGTGTAAACCTGTGTCGCGACTTTCGAAAACGGAAAAAAGTGATTGGCGCGCTGGACCGCATGCAGTGAACCTTTCCGATTTAGGTAATATTGCTGACTAGGAAAGACCATCCAGAATGATCAATTACTTTACCGTCTCTTAGAGCTTTAATAAAACCCGACTCAGGTATACCCGTCCGTGCTCGTCCGTATCCACCGCTTGGGGTATCCGTGTCCGAGCTCGGGTATGAGTCAGGTACTCAGGTACTCAGGTACTCAGGTACACGGGTACGGGCAAAAACCGAACTGGACCTGATTTTTTTGAACCAATACTCGATCATACCCTACCCGAGTTTATCCGTACCCGAGTACCCTAGTACCTATACCCGTATACCCGAGTATTGTTCATCCGAATTCAAAATTCAAAAATTTTGTTTTTCCCTCCAAAAAAAATAGAAAAAACCAACAAAAAACCAGAAAAAAACCAACAAAAAACCAGAAAAAAACCAACAAAAAACCAGAAAAAAAAACAGCAAAAAAAAATAAAATAAAATACCCGTACCCGCCCTATCCGTCAAGGATACTCGGGTACGGGTATAGGACGGGTAGGGTATGGATTTTGAAAAATATACCCGAGATACCCTTACCCGTATATCCTTGTACCCAATACATACCCGTACCCGACTCGGGTATACTCGGGGTATCCGTACACGCCCGAGTAGAAATACACTACCGTCTCTTCTCCAGTTTTGACGACAAATGGAGATTTCCATCATTCAACGTCAATGGTGGCTAGAGTGGGAAAAATGACACGACCACACTGTGGAGCCGGCTCTGTTAAGGAATGGCACGCATATCAGTTACATGTTGTGACTCGTGTGTCATATACTGTGATCACTTGTGTATCGTGATTATCTTTTGAAAAATTGACATGACATGTCATGAAAAAAATATCTAATTATGGTACAACACAACACGTGATCACACAAATCACGTGTAATTAGAACCATTAGATCTTAATCAAAAGAATTTTGAATAAATTAATTTAAATTACAATAAAATGGTCATGTGAGTTACTTTTAATCATGACACGTTTGGACATGGTATGACTCACAAAACATAATTATTCACGTGTCATAACTATTATTTGATATTTTAGTTATAAGACAACACAGTACATAAAAAATTAAATTAATCACAATAAAGGACAAAACTAAAGTCATAATATATTAATCGTGACTTTTCGGTACGATATATTTTTTTCATGCTAATGGAGGTGTCCACAAGCCGAGCCAAACGTTATATAAGACAAGTTGAGCTATTTCGTTAACAGCTCTCTTGATAATGTGAGTTGCGTAAAGAGTAAATCTTTTTGTTGATTTAATATTTCAAGCTGCAGGTAAGTCACAGGTTGCAAATAATTTTATTTCTTTCTTTTAACAAATTACGTCCTCTTATAATAAATACAAACAAAAATAGTAAAAAGGTCAAAAAAGAAGAACTTGTTCTAATTTTTGCATGGAGGTAAGAAACTGGAACAAACTCGAACTCATTAATACACAATGGAACAAGCACGAGCTATCCACCTGTTACGACTTCCGAGTTCTTTTACTGACCCTTTTTCCATCACATAACTGGGCCATCAGAATTATTTTCGAGGCCCAGGTATTTTATAGGGCCTGTTCAAGTTGAAATTCAGGCCACAATGCAAAATAATGTTAAATAGTTCCTTCTTCGTTTTTGAAACCCTGGCAGCAGCTTCCACTAAATAGTTAAAACTACTCAATACCAAGTTCTCTCAATAGCCAGCTCAGCCCAATTTCCTGAAGAGTCCACATCCTCTGAGGCAACAGAATATTTCCGTTTAGATCCGGCCCGTCCACTGGCCCAAAAATGCACGGGCCCCTTTAATATTTGTGCTATTCTGATCTGACGGCCTCAACAGAAATATTCGGTTAACGCAGATGGGAGATGGATTCATTTCTGAAACGATCGGGATTCTTCGCGAAGCGACAGCGCATCTCCTTCCCCAATTTTTCTCGAACTTTCTCTTATTCTCTTTTTATCCCTCCCGCTTCAATGCTGAAGCCATCCATTCATCCAATCAAGCTCTACTCTGCATTGCGTTTCGCCAGTTGTACGCTCACACTGCCACACACTCTTAACAACCTCGCAAGGCTAGTAATCGGGTAATGGATTCGGGTTTATTTGACGCTGCGGTTAGCCACCTCATCCACATACCGGAGACGATGGAGAGGCTTGTTTTCTCGTCTAATCATCAGCACGGCGGTGTACAGGAAAATGGCAAGGGCCGGGTTCAGGGAGAAGGAAGGTCCTTTGCGACTGCCCCAGTGGATATACTAGAGATGCCCAAAGAATACACATTTTTTCTCGATGTGCCTGGTCTCACCAAAACAGACATTCAGGTACTGCACGATTAGAAAATTTAGGTTTTTTTCGTAAATTGTTACTGTACAATGCAAATTTGCAATCGAACTATGAGTAATCGTATTTTGGTGCATTTAATTCTGTGAAGGTGACATTGGAGGAGGAGGGGAAGTTGCTGGTGATAAAGAGCAATGGAAAGAGAAAGAGAGAAGAGGATGAAGAAGAGAGCAAGTACCTCAGGCTAGAACGCCAGGCCCCGCTGAAATTCACAAGGAAATTCAAGCTGCCTGATGATGCAAATGCCGAGGCAATTTCGGCGAAGTGTGAGAATGGTGTGCTCTCGGTGGTGGTGCCGAAGCTGCCTCCCCCAGAGAAGAAGACAAAAACCGTTGAGGTCAAGATCGGTTGAGAGAGAGAGAGAGAGAGGGAAGGTGGTCCGTTTGTTTTGCATGTTTTAGTAAATTGTGGTTTAGGATTAAGTGTTCCCTAACAGTAAGTAATTTGGGAAGTTGGTGCTTTTGTAATTAGTGCTACAGTTAGTAATCGCTAGGAATCGTTAGCGTTGGTCTTTGTTTTGAAATTAAGCGCGCGCTTATTCTAATTGACTCTTTGTTTTATAGCTTTGGTCAATGCCCGAACTTTGTGATTGTAAAACATAATGGCATTAAGAATGGTACCAGTATTTCATCTAAATATACATGCATGGTACCAGTAAGTGTGATGATACAGTGTCTCAGTAATTGCGCACTCGAAAAAAAAAATCAATTGAGGAAGATGTTCACGCTGATGCCTGATGGATTATCGGGGCCAGCTAGGATGACAACTGCTAAGCGAATTAAAACAGTTTTTATTTTATTTATTTTTGGAAGTTAGTGGCTGAACCAGTGAACCCACTAACAAATATATTTATAAAGAAAAAATATTTACAGTGTTGACAACTGTCTAGTTACTAGTTAGTAGTCAACCTCACTAAAAGGATAACAGGCTTGACAAACGAGAGCAAAATAGGGTAAGGCTACGGTGCTATGCAAGCTATGTTGCATAGGCTGTTATGGTATTACAATTTAATATTTAATAATTTAATATTTAAGTTTTTAAAATTTTAATTGTTAATTTGAATTATTTATCTTGTTCTTCATATTAATATATATTTAGATACTAAATTTTATATTTTTTTAAATTTTTTATTATTACTTAGATATTAATATGTATTTGGATACTAAATTTTATATTTTTTGAAATTTTTTTTATTTTTTAGATATATAGAAAATTAAATATTTGAATGGTGAATAATTTTTTAGATTATCTGATTTTCTATTTATCTAAAAAAATATAAAATTTGGTCTTTAAATACATATTAATATGGAGAACAAGATTAACGGTTTGGATCGACTGTTGGGATTTTGAAAATTTGAATAGTGAGATGTAGCATTATAGCCGTTTATACAATCTATAGCACCGTAGTCTTACTCATAATATACTAATAAAAAAATATTTTTATTCATACTCAGTAAGTTAACGAAGATAAACGGATAAACGGATGTCATTGACACTCCTAGCTGGAACCGTATAAAATAATAAAACCCCTCAACTATACTGGCTTTACCGGTGTATTTCGAGTGCAATATCATTTATATGCATTTGCACCTCACGGTTTGTTTGGGAAAATAAAAATTATATTCCTTTCGCCGAGTGCCACGCAGCCTGCGAATTCGGATCCCCCAGGTACTTGACTGAGAAAAATTATATCTACACAGCTTTTTTAACCTGGCACGAATCTCAAAACTGACTCCTTATAGTTTCTAATTTTCTATAGGCACTGGATTGAATTGACCCGACTATGATTAATTTGTGCCGTCCGTTGTTAAATTTCTCGGTCAGGTATCTGGGCCGATTTTTTTATTTTTATCAAAAATATAAAATGAATTTTAAAAATTAATCGAACCGGTTGTGAAATTTTAAATCTACCCAAATCGGTTAACGGTTAACCGAACTAACGGGTTCGGTTAACCGTTTAGCGAACCAACGGGTTCGGTTAATGATGCGCGCAAAAGTGTATGCACAAAGTTTCAGTACAATAAGATGTACCTTTTAAACCTTTAATACGCGTTTGAGTTAAATTGCAAGTGCACAATTCTATCAAAGTAGTATTTGAGGTATCGATCCACAGGGAGAATGTTTAATTACTATGTTTAAACTTTAGTAGTAAATTTCAGAAAATAAAATAAAGTAAAGTGCAATAAAAGTAAATTGGGGGGTTTGTTCTAACAATTCCTAAGGTTGGGTTCAATACCCAAGAGAAAGGAGTTTGAAACAATAATTGTAAATAAAAGTAAAAGAAAGAAATTAGTTTGCTTTCAAGATTTAGAGATCTAGGGGTCTTTGGTCTACAATCCCTTGCTAACTCTATTTACTCGGTATTTGTTTGAATTCATGTATGATTTGACGAGGTTTCTAACCTAATATGTTATTAAGGGTTACTTTCGTAAATTAATAACGTGCCTAGGTAACTCGAACTTCTCAATGAAGTCCCCCACCCTAGCTACCTAGACCTATAAGCTCTTGTTAGTCTCTCCTCTCCTCAAATACTGATACTTCACGATTAAGTTCATCATACCAATACCCGATTCAAATTGAGATGTCATAATTAGGGTTTGACTTCACGGTTAGGTTCTTCACCAAGTTCCTAACCTTAATTTCTGTAGTTCCGGCTTAAATTAAATTGGTTACAATCTTAATCTAAACCTAGGATATTTGCATTCATAATTTGGTACTATCCTATTGATCACAGTCAATTTTGGTTCTTTTGAATCCAAAACGGGATACTACAATTCAAGTACTATTTATGTAATTAACACAAATGATTAAATCACAGAAATTAACATCAAATCCCATAAAACAATCATAATAAAAACAAATAACCGAATAAAATAGAATTAAACAAGTTCATGCATTGACCTAAACCCCTAGAGAGAGATCTACTCCCTCATGGAGAGATCCATTACAAAAGTTGGCAAAAGTAAGAAGAAATGAAATAAATAAATGATTACACCCTTTATTTGATCAAAGCCCTCAATCTTGCCAACTTCTTGCTCAGGAAACCCTTCTTCTCCTTGCTTGAACGCTTTCCTTTCTCCAGAATTTATCGCTAAATACTGTGTGTGTGTGTAGAGAGAGAATGAAAGAATGAATGGGAAGAGATAGAGAGATGAGATAGAGAGGGATGTGAAGAGATGATATGAGATCCCTTGAATGAAAAATAAACCCCCTCTTTTATAGCTAAGGACCATGCCCAATTAAGAGCATACAAAGTGGAGTTAGTGGGTGTTATATTTGGATTATTTTCCAGGATTTTCTTGTCCACATTCGGATGTAAAAACGTGTCCTTGGTGCGCCAAAAATAGAAACCGTGTTGAAAACGTGTATTTCTGGCTGTCTGCGAGTTTAGTGCATCCGACCGACTCCAAAGTTCCTTCTTTAATTTCTCATGTTGTAGATCTTCTTCCTAGCTTTCCAAAAAGTGGTCGCAATCCTAAATCGGAGTTACGACTCAAAAGTTATGACCGTTTTAAGTTTAGGCTGCAGTTATGCGTTCTGCTACAGTGCGGTCAGGCAACCCGCACTGCTACAGTACAATCTGCACTGTGATCCGCACCGCTACAGTACAATCCGCATTGGAATCCGCATTGCTACAGTACCATCCGCGCTGGGATCCGCACTGCGGATGCATCGAGATCCGCACTAGGCTCGGACTTTTCCTGTGCGACCAGAGTGCAGCTGCATCGAGATCCGTGCATCCGCACGGATTTTGATGTATAGCTTATTATACCTTTTTAAAATTGGCGCGCGTCCAGAAATCCATCTAAGTACTTATTTTGGCCATATTCCAAACCGTGTGTTCGCAGTGGGCATTTTTCTTCGGTTTTGCACGGTTTTTCTTCATTTTTCTTCATTTCCTGTAAGTTAAAACCAAGCAAACGCAGTAACTTGATCCTAGGTGTAATCTATTCACTTTATATTCAAAATACAAGATATTTGGTGTTATTTCATGATAAAAATCAGATCGAATATGTATATAATTTAGGCCTATCAGTTAACCGTTTAGCGAACCAACGGGTTCGGTTAACTATTTAGCGGACCAACAGTGAGTTACACTATTTTCAAAAAAATTTAACTAATCTAAACCGTTTTGGATGTTTCTAATTATTTCTAAACCAATTTAGATTACCTAAATTTTCTAAACTATTTTACACTATTTTGAAATTTTCTAAATTATTATAGACCGTTTTCAAACTTTTCTAAATTATTATCGACTATTTTGGAACTTTCTAAATTATTTGGGCACTGAAATTTTCTAAATTATTCTACACTATTTTACAACTTCCTAAATTATTTTTCACCATTTTAGAATTTTACAAATTACTCTAAACCATTTTGAAATTTTTCTAAATTATTCTACACTATTTTGGGAGTTTCTAAATTATTTTTCACTATTTTGAAATTTCACAAATTACTCTAAACCATTTTGGAACTTTTCTAAATTATTCTAAACTATTTTGAACTTTCTAAATTATTTTTCACCATTTTGGTATTTTACAAATCACTCTAAACTATTTTGGAACTTTTCTAAATTATTCTATACTATTTTGGAAGTTTCTAAATTATTCGGGCACCACTTTAAAATTTTCTAAATTAATCTACACTATTTTGGAACTGCCTAAATTATTCTACACTATTTTGGAACTTTTCTAAATTATTCTACACTATTTTGTAACTTTCTAAATTATTCAGGCTACTATTTTAAAATTTTCTAACTGGAGATATTTAGGTGAATAGAATAATTAGAATAATTCAATACTTTTTAAACGGTCTAGAATAATTTAGAAAATTTTAAAACAGTGTAAAATAGTTTAGAAAATTTAGGTAATCTAAATTGGTTTAGAAATAATTAGAAATATCCAAAACGGTTTAGATTAGTTTAAAATTTTTGAAAATAGTGTAATCCACTGTTGGTTCGCTAAACGGTTAACCGAACCCGTTGGTTCGCTAAACAGTTAACCGAACCCATTGGTTCGGTTAACCGTTAACCGGTTTGGGTAGATTTAAAATTTCACAGCCGGTTTGGTTAATTTTTAAAATTCATTTTATATTTTGGATAAAAATAAAAAAATCGGTATCTGGGAGGATGCAGCCCAATTAAAACAGTTAGATGCCATACCAGTTGATGAATTCATATAATCCAAGTTAACTAAAATATATTGGTACCAATTAAAGGGATTCTGATTGTGATCGAACGGTCCGGATTCAAAGTTTCACACTATAACGGTGAGGTAATACAGAGGGTCTGGATCTGGACCCACTAAATTGACGAATTGATATCCTCTGAGATATCTCAAACTTTGCGTGACTTTGTGGAAAATCCCAACCGTTTAACTACGTTCTGCACGACTCTCAAAGCACACATGATACTGACCCCGACGTCACCCCCGAATAGGCACCGGACACGTCGGTCACGCAAAAGTTGAGATATCTCAGAGGATACGTACTCCTAAATTGACTATTACCTACTCGTGTTTTCGAGTTCATGCTAGAGGTGTGTTGCTGTCCACAGATGATTAGATTCTTTTAAAGCTTGTCATTTGTCAAGTGTCAACACGTGTTTTGTGTGTGAGGTTTTACAATTCTGATAGACTGGTAGAAGTTGTCGTAGATAAACGTATATTTTTTAGATAATTTTTACTTGCCTAAGATTTTTAAGTATAAGATTTAATAATGTGTACTTGATGTTTGATGTGAATTCGGTCAAGTAAAACATACCTAAAAAATATACTCTCATCTACGACTACAGCTAGTCTTTATATCAGAATTTTGTAATCTCACACATGAAACACGTTTGTCATTGTCAGTAAACTAATATTTAAGAATGTATATTGATTGATAAATAAACAAACTATATCCATCTTGACAAATGAAATCAAGATATAAACAAACTATATTTATTTAACACAATCCGAAATGCAATTTTGAAATCATCAAAACTTAAGCGCATCTGCATCAGAAAATTAACAAGAAATTAAACATATATAGTCATGCATTAAATATAAATCAGTTAATTTTAATTTGTAATCTCTAACAATTAACTTTTATATGCATTTGATAGTCACGTCAGCAATTATTATTACATAAGAGAGAGCGATATGAACGAGAGTCAATAAAACAGTTAGAAATCGATTTTTCTAAAACAATATTTTAAAATTAAAAATTACGCTACATCCCAAAAAGAAAAATAAGAATTACCAACGTTTATCTAAAATAAAAATAAAAGTTCAACACATATTAGGGGTGTTAACGGGTACGATATGGGTTAGGTGAAGGTATTTTCATACCCGTATCCATTATGACAACAAAAAAAATATTTACTCGTATTCGTCTTTTCGAATACGTACGGGTTGGATAAACAGATAAGAAAATGCTATTGACATCTTGATTTGTGTTTTCAATATAATATGTTTTAAAACAAAAAAGGAAAAAAATAATAATGAATACAACTAATTTGTATTATGCAACTTTAATAAAATACAAAATTTTATTTGTATCATGTATTATTTTCATACAAATATATACTATATATATAATTTTATTTTTAAGAAGTATCTTATACAATAACAGGTAAGATAATAAAAAAAATCGTTACCGTGGCTCATATCCAATAAGCTAATGAAAAATAATCTTACTTTTACTCAGGGGCAGACCAGGGATTTTCACCAGGGGGCAAAAAAATATCGAATAAGATTTAAATAGCTAATCCGGTTTAAACCCGTTAACTAATTAGATACTCGATAAAAAGCAATGCTTTAACTATATTTTCCAATACTATGACTTGTAATTTATGATTCTCTAATATGTAATTCTAATTACCAATCATAATTCAAAAAATTATTTTAATTTTAACTCTAAATTTAACCTGAATTATAAATTAAACATCAAGAGGGGTGCAAAAAAAAATTGGAAGGAGGGAGGCAAATTAAGTCGATCGGGACATCTAAATCTCTACTAAAACTCAAAATCCAGGGGGGCCGCTGCCCCTCCCCTTGGACTACATGGGTCTGACCCTACTTTTACCCTTATTTTCGTATACGATACGGGTCAAATAAACGAATAAAAAAGTGTCATTAACACTCCTAATACATATATATTCATACACAATAATAAGATCCATGCTCCCCCCGACTACATGAATCCATCCCTACTTTTAACTATGTTTTCGTATACGATATGGATCGGATAAACGCATGAAAAGGTGCCATCAACACCCCTAATACATATATTTATACACAATAATAAGATCCAATTACATCTCTCTCTATGAAGTGTGTGGACAGGGAAGATCCAAACCGATTGTACGTAATAATATGGCATTTGCCAATTGCCACCTATGAGCAGCTTGTATCACATGATTTGTTGTGGGGCTCACATGCCTCAGCCGCTACTTATTTTTTATTTTTGTTTGATAATAGATAGAATGATAGATACAACATTTTGGGTCTTGAAACAGAGAAATTAAGTAATTAAGCTCTCTTTCGCAAAAGCCATTTATTGGGAGCACTTGGTTTGTCTCCAGTTTAATAACACTGGACAGCTCCATTGAAAGATTTAAATTTCGTTCGGAAAGTTGTAATAGCACAAATTGAGTTTAAATATTCGACCGCTCACGACTTCACATCCTCTGTGAAAATTAAGAAAAAAAATTAAGTACCTCCATGGCAACACCAATTTTTTGTTTTTGTTTTGACGCTTGATGTAATGATGCTTTAAACAAGCTAATTGTATGGTTATATATATACGTCATTGATATTTTTAATTTTGTTCAATAAGTCATGGTCAAAGTCGTCCCTAAACAAGCAACAAATTACATTTAATAAAAATATTTCATGTGCAATCCGTCATTTCAATAGTTACCTCTTACCTGGTCCTTTGGGTTCATTTGATTTATTATTTATTTTTTTGGTATGATTGGATAGATAATAGATTTGATGGGTGAATCTTAATGTTTAAATTTAAGTTCAATCACTTCAATTAGTTGTGCATTTAACTTTTGTCTACCCCATTGTTCACATCTTCATTATTTTCATTATGGCTAATTATTTGTTAGTGATATTTGATTAAATGCTAGTGAACGATAAATTTGATTTAATGCTATTAACGATATTTGTTACCATTTTTTTAAACAGTTTATATCAACTGTTTGGACTTTAAAAACCTTAAAAACTTTAAAAATGTAGACTGTAATTCAGTGTCACAAAAAAATGATATAAGTGGATCCCTCCTCATATCACATTTTGACTAATATATATGTTTGGTTACATTATATTGGATTAAGGTGGTTTCTTTTGTCATGGCCATTTTTATTAATACCCTTAAAAAAAAATATTTAAAAATAATTCCACATGCCTTTTTTTTTTTAAATGCCCCGACCGTCTGGATCTGAGATGACCCAAAAATCAAGCAGACCGGCTGTGTCTAGGGTAGACCACACCCCAACCAGATTGCCCCTGGCAGGGGCAGTCCTCTTATTTATTTTTATTTTTTTTAAGTTGTGTGTGTGTTTTTTTTAACAGAAATTTTTTTATTTTTTTATTTTTTTGTATTGAAATATTAGAAATGTTGAATATATTTCTTTAAAAATAGATGGAATACAATATAATTTGATTTATTAGAAAGACTGCAACAAATAACCCGGATCAATATTTTTCGCGGCTGTAAGAAAAATTAATATATTTCTTTATGTGTTATTGGAAAAAAAAATGCTGAGATTCTGAGTTATTAATCCCGGTTCAAAAGTCACTTCTATGTAATTTAGAAAATATTGTGATCCTTCTAGGACATTTAATTTATAAAAAGTTGTATCTATTTTGAGAATTCTTTTTGAATAACAATTATTAAATAACTTAAAGTTTTTGTTTTTTTTTTAAAATAGATACAACTTTTCATAAATTAAATGTCCTAAAAGGATCACAACATTTTCTAGATTACATAGAAGTGATTTTTGAACTGGGATCAATAACTCAGAATCTAAGCATTTTTATTTTTTTCCAATAACACATAAAGAAATATATTAATTTTTCTTACAACCGTGAAAAATCCGGCCTGAAAAATATTGATCCAAATTATTTGTTGCAATCTTTCTAATAAATCAAATTATATTGTATTACATCTATTTTTAAAGAAATATATTCAACATTTCTAATATTTCAATACAAAAAAAATTAAAAATTTATGTTTAAAAAAAAACACAACTTAAAAAAAAGAAAAAGAAAAAAAAGAGGACTGCCCCTGCTAGGGGCAGTCTGGTTGGGGTGTGGTCCGCCCTAGATACAGACGATCTGCTTGATTTTTGGGTTGCCTCAGATCCAGACAGTCGGGACATTTAAAAAAAAAAAAAAAAAGTTGGTTGAGGGTTGGTATTTTTGCATTTAATTCGTCCATCCCCAATTGTTTTTAACATTGACAGAGATCATACAATGACAAAGCTTTAATCATTGTGTAAACAAATAATATTGGAAAAGACAAGATAAATAAATGACCCCTCCTTTTAAATTAAAGTCATATTCACAAGCCATATATTAAGTGTCATGGATGACCTTAAGTGTTGAAAAATATCTGTATATATACATATATAAAATATCATATCATACAAGTTATAAAATTGCATCATTATAGGCGTGGTACAACCGTACAGATTATATTTTGCTTTCAGATGCTATTATACAAAATAATTTATATAATCTGTAGATAAGATCAATTCTACAAAATTGATACCCAACATTTTAAAATTGCTTGCATGCGCCTTCTCATTTTTCTTTCGACGAATTTTCTTGGAATGGCGATATATATTATTTAAATTTTGTCAAAATTATAGTTAATAATAGCTGAAAAAAAAAGCACCAAGTCAAAAAGATGCAAAAATAATAAAAGGATGAAGAATAGGTGAAATTCACCGATCGCAAGGTGAGGTTACGATACTTTGCAATGCGTAGATTGGTCCATGCTATTAAGTGATATCTCTATTTTAATTTTTAAACATACAATTCACAAATTTTTTTTTTTTACTATTTTATTAGATATCTCTAAAAACATACTTTAGAATGGTCCACAATATTTAAATCAGTTGATTTTCTATCTTTTAAAAAATATTAAAAAATAAAAAAAATGCATTTTTTTATTTTCATATAAAGATTATGTTAAACTGTTTAAACTTTAAAAACAAAAATATAAATTTATAATAAATATTTAAACGTGCCTTGCTAAGTACGGTAACCTCATTTTTTCTCAATGATGTCATAAAATTTTAAAACACAATTCACAAAATTTTATATTGTTTTACTATTTTGTTAGGTATATCGAAAAACATTACTTTAGAATAGTCCAAAATCTTTAAATCAGGTGACTTACTATATTTTAAAATAATAATAAAAATACAATTTTGTTTCTAAATTTTTATATAAAAATCATATTAAACTGCTTTAATTTTAAAACAAAAAAACATAAATTTATAATGTGACTTGCAAAGTCACATAACCTCATTCGAGTTAATTTTCTGAGTTATGTTATAACGATTTGTTGGCATTGCTTGTTGGAATTTCATAATTAATGATGCATAATGCATAATATGTTGATTAATTTATTTTCCAAATAACCTTCTTACAATATCTCCTATCGTTTTCTTGTATGCTACGCGTGCAAAATATTTTACCTCCCGGGATTTAATTTGCTTTTTTAAATGGCTTGACTGAATTAATTAAGTAGAGCGTCGAGTTTTGGGTTTTCACATTATATAAGTCTATTGACGCCGACGCACGGCTAAGCACAACAACGCCAACAAAATTCTCAATCAGACTTGTGTGTGTACATATATATATATATATATATATATATATATATAACAAAATTAACATGTGATATATTCATCAAAGAACTTGGTGAGCATAATTTCAAAACCTATCTCATTATTTAAATTTGAAACAACATGACTGTTCATTGTGCTTAGTGATGTTTCTTTAGGGGTGCAAACAGGTTGGATCATATCTGACCGTATTCGCATCTGTATCCGAAAATTAGATACGAATATCTGATATCCGAATATTCGTGCAGATACTGATACGGATATGATTTTGAATTTTAATTATCTATATCTGAATAGTAGATATATACCATATAGTTCATTATAAATTATGAAAATATTTATGTATATATCTATGGATATCCATATCCGTAAGTATCCGTCTAATATCCGATCTGTATCTGTATCCAAAAATTAAAAACGGATACGGATATGATTTCACCACTATCCGACCCTATTGCACCCCTATGTTTCTTGAATTATTTGAAAACATAGAAATGACTTGTGCTTCAATAATTGCTCACCTAAATCAGCAAGGTCTATTATTTGACTAATTAAATCTACTGTTAACTACTGAATAGGTAATTTGAAGAAAAAGACTAAGGCAACTGCTACTAATTGTATGGCTATCATAGAAGATGCAATACTTCTTGATGTAATCCCCTTTGACTTGGAGATAGTTCTCTATGAACCACATACTGGAGTGACTGCCAGTGATGAATGAAAGCACACTATCTAATCTTTTTCTGTATCTAGTTTACCTTTTAGCACTTTACTGAGTGGCTCAGTGTTAGCTTCTATGGAGTAATTAATTTGTTGCTTGTTTGGTTGTTTTGCTAATATTTTGATGAACAACAAGTCTGTGGTTTTTCCCTAGCTGAATTGGCACCTGTAATTATACTATTTCAGCAATAGAATGGGCACCTGTAATTATACTATTTTTTTGGTAGGTAGGATGGTTTGTAATTTTTAGATCAAGTGATTTCCTAATTATCTCAAAAAAAAGTAAAAAAAGTTTCAAAAAATATAAAATTTGATCTCCAAGTATATTTTAATATGATAATAATATTGAGCAATTCATATTAACTATTTAAACTTTAAAAATAAAAATATGAATCGAATATACAGAACCATCCATAAATTGCAAAGTACCATAGCCTCACTCTATTTTATTTTTTATACTTTTGTGAAAGTTGTAAATATAAAAAATAAAAATAAACTATGAATGCTCGGATTTCTATTTTTTTTTTTTACAAACTCTTTAACGTTTATTTTATTTATAAAATTGTCAGTCGGTAACTCTATCTTAAAGTAAGGAAATTATTAATTGATAATCACCGGCCAATAGGAATAAAATAAAAATTACGTAGAGAGTCACGCTTTGTCACAGTAATTCTTTCTTTTTTTATGGTAAATAATGTCCAAGTTGCTTAGCATTCTAGCTGAGTTAAGATTATTATAATTTTACCTCACAAAAAAAATAGCTTTTAATTTAGTGGCAACAAGGCATCTGATGTGGAAGGTCATGGGTTCGAAATCCTGATGGAGAGAAATCATTTATTGTAATAACAAGTGTATGAAATTTAAAAGTTTGACTCATTCAGTAGAAATATAATTCCTTTAAAGGTATGAATTTTAAAGGTTTGACTAAAAAAAAGAGTTCACTAAATAGAAAAGTGTGAAAATAATATTATTTTTTTTTCTTTAATTTCAGAATTTTTTTTTTGAAGGTCAATTTCAGAATTTTAGAAAGTAAGAACATGAATTAGATTTGTTCTGGACTGTTTTTTTTCCCTTTTTCTGTTTAATTTCATTTTTATGTAGCCTTCATAAAATGCATCAACTATTAAGGCTAAGTTTTAGAAGAGGGTATGCAGAGGAAAGGGAAGATGAAAACACTGTGTGGAGGTTACAACATCGCCAGACCGTATCTGACAGAGGGTCCGCACCTACTTCAAAAAAGGAGAATCGAAGAGGAAGCGGAGAAGAAGAGAGAGGAGCGCCAAGTTTGTTTTGACGAAATTTGTACTCCCCAATTTGAGATATAAATTTACTGTGCGGAAAATTGACCACCCCGGTCACTGTTCTCTCCCTTTTCTTTAATGATAATTTTCCCTCTCCAACACACCCTAAAAGTCTCAAGCTTTGCGTATCCAGCAATTATACCTTAAGCCGACAAGTAAATCAATCAATCATCTTTTGCAACTTGCAAATAAGCACTGCATCCATTTGCACCTCCATTACTGTTTTGTGCTAATCTTGGGGATGTTAATCATTTCGTCAATTCTTCCTAATAAAACACAGCCATTGCTTTTTCCTGGCAATTTACTTCACCTCACCCGTGCACTCAACATTGCCACCAGCCCACCTCATCAAATTCACCAGATTGTTTTCTTATAGAAATTATTTAAAAATAATAAAAGAAAAGGATGCATTGCATGAAGATTTTGATCACGTAGAACAGTTTTTTTTTTTTTTTTAATCGTCACACAGTTACACAACAGGCCAGTAGCGGATCCACCATGTAAAATAAGGGTGAATAATTGCCTACCTCTGAAATTTAAAATCAGGTATAAAGTAGTATAAATATACTAGCATGCTTACTCCTAAAAATTAAATTGTCTATCCTTGTACTTTGACAATTCAATACTGCAATTCAATCGAATGAATTAAATTATCAATTGCGATTGATAATTGACTAAAATTGTTAAGTGTTAATATTTTTCTTGATTTATGTTTAAATCTGATTTAAAATTCGGTGAGATTAATTAAAATGATTCAAGTATATAAGTTAATTTTGCCCACAGACCTGGTAATCCGAAAATTTTTGCGCACCCCTGACTCAAATTCTGACTATGCCACTGTAAAAGACTGCATTACAAATTCGACTTCTAAATCTTTTAATTCATACAGACTTGTGTATCGCTATCAGATAAAATCCGAATAAACCGAATTAATGTTTGTGTTATTTAGAAATGTCTAAAGAAACTGTATTATTAATTCGGTTCTTCTTTAGATTAAAATTTTCCTACACTCCATCTAATTCTATATATTATTTTTACATAATTTCTATAAATAAAATATTATGCAAATTTAGAGCAACTAATGTGGAGCGAAAGGATTATTTTTTTAAAATTCTATATTAGCCGCCAGAAATTTCTAAACTGTACGGATGCAGTATTAATAGGTGGCAATTTTTTAATGCTCCCCTTTGCAGATTTCTAATAAGTATTCTCTTCTCAGATGTTAATAATTTTAAATTAAAGCGACCTTTCATTATATAATGAATTTACAGATTTTCTCTTTCGAGAATGTTACAGATATTACTTTGCTTTTCTTGTATCTATGGACAAAAGGGAGAGGTCAACTGATTATGTATATTTATAGGGTTTTTCTGCAAAGCTAAAAAATAACTTAATATAATTTTATAGTAAAGTTTAACATCTAAGTACATTTTTACACAAAAATTATGTTAACTAGTTTAAATTGGATATGAGCTTTCAAATAATGATACAAATTCACAATACAATTGATGGATTGATTGATGTGGACAGGACATAGTATCATAGCTTCACTTTTCTTGTACCCAAGGACAAAAAGGAGAGGTCAACTAATTAGGTTTATTCGTAGGGGCTTTTCTGCAAAGATCAAACTTCAGGCTCAACTCGCCAGCTAGTAATTATTGGTGTATTTGAGGAAGTCAATGATAAAATAAAAGACAAATATGAGATGTAATGTAACGACGTGTATTAAAATTAAAAGCATATTCGTTCGTCTAAGATGAAATGATTGCGCACCCAAGCAGTCAAGCACAGACAAAGGGTCTCTTTTGTAACCATTTGATTTTGATTTTGATTTGGGGGTTCTATCAATTAAAACCCGTCAAACCAATGATTTCACGTGCTGTTCCAATTTAGACATGATTATCTCTCTCTCCATTGGCGTATAGACTGGAGAGATGAACCTGATAGTTGGTTAAGAATTACAAGTTAAAAATATTTACAATGTTGTTTTAATTTCATGCTTTTCATTTTCATTTTATAGTCTGCGCACTGTGTGATGCGAAAATATTGATGCCTATATCTTTATCCAAATTTATGGAATATTATTATTATTATTATTATTATTATTATTTTTGAGTAAGTTGACCAAAAAAATTAATTATTATCCTTGTTGTTATTATATTAAACTACCAACTTAACTCTCAACTGTTGTGGCGATTTTGTCTGCTCTCTGAACGACAATTGATCTTATACATACCGTAGATGTCAATTATGATTAACTACGCTTAATTGAAAAAAGAAGAAGAAAAGTATCATTACTTAATTATGGAGAGCGACCTTAGAGAGAATTACCTTTCAGTATTAAAAGCATCCTTGGATTTACGGCAAAATCAGTAACAAGTTGCGAATTGGAAATGGACATCTCCAGTAAGTCAACCCAGGGAATCAGGTTCCGTGTTCTCCAGTTATAATGCTTTTAACAGCTAACTGAGATTTTCCTAAAATAGTGAACCCTCTTATTCGCCATTTATTTTATGATATCTCAACTTTATTTTTATTTTTTATGGTTGGCATAAATAACTGCTAACAAATCCATTGATAAAGAAAAAGTTTATACACAAGGCGCTAAAGGTTACTCTTGTTCAGCTACTAGTATATATACAAAATTACACAAAGATCACTCTATATTAGTGTTTGGTAAACGGGCCGGGCCGGGCGGTCTGGGCAAAATCCGGGTACGGGCACGGGTAGCCACGGTAACGGGCGTCACAGGCACACGGGCAAAACGGGCCGGGCATCACGGGTTTTGTTTTCAAAAATTCTGCCCTGCCCGTTTAATCCCGTGCCCGTCACGGGTTCGAGGGCAGGATGGTCCGGGTACGGGGGGCCGGGCAGTCCGGTCAGGTCCGGGTCCGGATCCAGTTTTTTTTTTCTGTTTTTTTTCTTCTTTTAAAAAAAAAACAGAAATACAAAAAAAAAACAGAAATAAAATTTAGAAATAAGAAAAACAGAAATAAGAAAAACAGAAATAAAAAACAGAAATAAGAAAAACAGAAATAAGAAAAACAGAAATAAGAAAAATAGAAATAAAAAACAGAAATAAAAAAACAGAATTTAAAAAACAAAAATAAAAAACAAAAATAAGAAAAACAAAATTTTAAAAATAGAAATTAAAAAACAATATTTAAAAAACAGAAATGGAAGGAATTTGGGTTTAAATTTTGAATTTTAGATCAAAAGTAAAAAAATAAATAAAAAATTTGCCACGGGCACGGGCATCATGGGTATGGGTTACTGGTACGGGGGTCCGGGTTCTCACGGGTATTTTTCCAAAAAACCGGGTCCAGCCCGTTTAATACCCGTGCATACCCGTGGCACGGACACGGTCACGGGCGGACCGGTCCAGGTTGAGCCCCCGGAGGCATTTATCAAACACTACTCTATGTTTATAGTGAACGTGTTCAAAGAATAATCTTCATAGACGTATCATCGATAAGGCCATGCACTGATTTTCTTTTGTTAGAGAATGGCTTTTTATTCCTTTTCCGCCAGAGAACTCATATTCCAGCAGCCCGAATTATATACCAGCAAGCGAATCCTTTGTTTTGGAGACCGATTACAGTGACTCTGAATCTCAATTAGAATTGTGCATGGCCTTTTGGCTATATTGTGCTCCAGTACTATTTTTTCATGAAATATTATTTTATATTTAATAATCATGATATTATTGAAAATTATACTGATAGATGGTCTATCTAGGTCATAGCACATATCTGCATTATTTATAAATTTTAACATGTAATAGGATGACCCTTTTGAGATAATGAATTTGTTATCTCTTTTTTTATTAAGGAGCTTAATGTCTAGATCGCACATAATGATACTTAGCCGTTGAATTTCCAGATCGCACATAGATGAATTTTTCAAATTACGAGCTTTAACACTTAAGTATGCACTGGTCACGCCGCATATGATTCCAGTGCCCGTAGACCGCGCGTGACAACCGTGGAACACACCTCTGAACCACGCATGACACCTGCGGACCGAGCCTGTGCACCGCGCACCCTTTTTTTTTCTGCTGAAGGCGGGATTCGAACCCAGTTGGATTTTATTGGTGCCAAAATTCTTACCACTACACTAGAGTTCACATGCGTTATCTTGTAGATAAATATAGTATTTAACTATTTTTTACTATAAATTTGATTTAAATTATCTCTTATCCTTATTAAGGAGTTTAATGATTTCGACTAAATAATTTGCTCCCGTTACTGTGCACGGGCACGATTATTACTAGTATTATATATAGGTTAATTCTGAGTATTTCACGGTACGTCGATTTACTAAAAAAATTAAATTATAAACATGTTAGTTTTAATTTAAATAAAGCGCGTATCAAGTTCGAATTAATTTATTACTAGTATCATACCCGTGCGTTGCAATGGGGACATATTATAAGAAACAAATATATATCATTGAAAATAATAATTATCTAAAACCTAAAACACATGTTAATAGAAAATTTATATGATTATGTATTTTTAATTAATTTTAATCGTGATCTCTGATAACAATTTGATGATGTGATGATTTTTTATTTTTAAGTACCAATAATATCAAATAATAGCTCGATTTGAATCTAATATCAAATATCATACAACAATTAAATATCAACATAAGATATGATATCAAAAAACATAAATAAAAAGTGTAATCGTGTGTCTGTATAAGATACACACACGCACATATTATAAGAAAAATATATATTCACATGCACATTCCAATTTATACTCTTCTTTGTTTCCAATTTAGAACACATACGCATATTGATATATTCTATATCGAAAATGTATTCTAAATTGCCCACACAAATATGTATAAAAACAAAGAAAGATAAATAAGGAAATAAAAAAAATAATTTTCATTGTGATCCGTATAGAAAAGAAGAAGTAAGGAAACAATAAATAAGAAAATGAAAGGTGGAGTCTTCTCAATTGAAGATAAAAAATATGGAAACAAAAAAATAAGGAAACGGATAAATATATCGCTAAATTTCAGAATTTATTCAATTTTAATTGCAATGTATCGTGTGGCAGTATATGTAGTGAGTATGTTTTTAACTAAATTTAGACTTCTATACATAAAACAAATACATTTAATCAAAAGAAAACAAAATATGTAATTGGAGAGCTGAGATCAAATCCAAAGTTTTATCTCTCAATCGTAGCCGTTGGCGGATCGGACACCCAACGTGCTTAATAATAGAATAGAGATCTATAAAAAGTTAGCGCTAAGATTTAAAAAAAAAATTACGAGGGAAAGCAAAATGAGTTTAACATTGTCCAAACTTCAATACATATCTTATTTAAATAATAAAACAAAGCAACAACTTTATTTTAATTTGGTTTGAACAATATTTTTTAATTTTTAAATAAATGTATCGCAAAAAAATAGATGTACATTAGAATTATCATTTTATGTAATACAACTTCACAGTGTAATTAGAAGGATACAAATATTTTAAAGGGAAGAATTTATTGAAAGCAAGATTGATTCGGTGGTTGCAACTTGCAACAACTGACAAAACAATTGTCAAAATACAAAAGGTAAAATTGTTGATACTTTCAATATAATTTAAACAAATTGTACATTAATTTTGATGTAATTTGAATGCTATTTAGTTATCAATAATATATAATGATAATGTCGAATAGTCAATAGATAGAGTAATTTAAAATTTAAACTACAAAGAAGATATTATAATTTAAATTTTATATAATTAATTACAGTGATTGGAAAAAATTATAAAATAATTTGAATGCCATTTAGTTATCAATCATAATGATAATGTCGAATCGTCAATAGATAAAATAATTTAAAATTTAAACTACAAAGAAGATATTATAATTTAAATTTTATATAACTAATTGCTGTGATTGAAAAAAAATATAAAATAATTTGAATGCCATTTAGTTATCAATCATAATGATAACGTCGAATCGTCAATAGATAAAATAATTTAAAATTTTATATATTAATTGCTGTGATTGTGAAAAAAAAAGTCAATTTCCATTTAACCCATAAAATAATTTAAAATTTAAACTACAAATAAGATAGAGGAGGGTTCCAATGCCTCATTTTTTTTCATACCTCATTATATCTCATATTTTATATTTTCATTTTCAAAGTTCAAATCGTCGATCCGAACCGTTCAACAAAATATTTATACTAAAATATGCATGGAGATGAAATTTTATATTTTTTGGAATTTTTTTGCTATTTTTTAAGATAGGTACAAAATCACTGTTTTTGAATTGTTCAAAAAACAGTGATTTTCTACCCATTTTAAAAAAATAGTAAAAAAATTTCAAAAATTATAAAATTTCATCCCTAACCATATTTTAGTATGGATATTATGTTGAACGGTTCGGATCGACAATTTAGACTTTGAATGTGAAGAAAATAAAGATATGAAATATGAGGTATGATGAGGTATAAAAAAAACGAGGTATTGGAACCCTCCTTAAGAAAATATTATAATTTAAATTTTATATAATTAATTGCTGTGATTGTGAAAAAAAAAGTCAATTTCCATTTAACCCATATTTTTTAAATCTTAATTTCTGCTTCTCTTATTTGGAACAAATCAACAAACCAAACCGGCGCAAGATTTGGATGCCCATCACGGCATCACCTGCTAACAGGTCAGAACATACAATAACACTTCATGACTTTCTCCAGTTTATTGAGGACTGGAGAGTATGTGATTATATTTTTCCCTAGTTCTTCTCCTCTTGTCTCTCCCAGGATGCACAAAGCAAATAATTTTCAATTAATCAGGGAGAATCTAGCCAGACACGCAGCACAATACAAGCAATCACTGACACAGGGGCCCCGCATGTCCAGGTTCTTACAAACAGAGCCAAGTCAGCAAATGACCTCTCCAAATTTGGTAAAAGATTTTAACAGAGTAATTTTAGCGTCATACAGCTCACTGACTATAGAATCAAAACAGCATTACATAAGGTTATAGCGCTGCATGAAGTCAAAAATGCTCTGCAAAAATTTTGACCCGAGTTTTTATCTTGACGCAGTATAAACGTGAATTATCATATGTAATTTAAACTTTCAAAAAGCTCGACGTTCCCTTTCTCCATTGGACAGCAGCTATTGTCTCTGTTGTTTTAATGATATTTTAATATTTTAATTTTTCTTGCCTTGATTTTTTTTGTGGATCGAGGCAACGACGCAGCTCTGTGGTTTTCCTTTGTTCGCACGGGCCTCTTTCTTTCCAACTCCTTTCCAAATTATACAATTAACCATTATTGCTGATATCTTATTAATATATTTTTCTCCTTGTGTTTGCCGATTCAACCAGCCAAATCCACCAGGGATTTATAACAATCTTCCCATTTTTCCTCCGCAATCCTCTCTCTTCTAAGATCCTTCCAATTCTCAATTCCCCAACAAAGAATTGGAAGGAATTTGAAACGAAATTCGGGCGATTTCTCTTTCTTTTTCTTTTTTTTGGTTTTGAAAAATTCCAAAACTCTACAATTTTAAAGCTCAAATCTTTCGAAAATTCCTCCAAGTTCCCCATTTCGGATCTCATTCCGAGCTCAACTTGAGCCATTAATTTGTTCAAATCTACCTACCTTGTTGCCATTTTGGGTTCAATTAAGAATCAACTATTGTTGGAAGAGAAGGAACAAGGAAAGAGATAGGCCAAGAGGTGGCGAGAAGAGAATGCTCTATTTGAAGCAACCAGTTGGGGATATAGGGTTTTGATTGGTTGCTAATGGCAGCACAAGAGGTCATGCCGGAGCCTGGCATGGGGCTGAATTATTCTAACTCTTTCCAGAGATTTCAGCTCTATGAGAATAGAGCGGTTCGTGTTCTCTCTCTCTCTAATTTTTGTATAAATTTTGTAGCAAGTTGTTTAAAATGGTGAATTTCTTTGTTGATTTGTGATCTCGTCCGTTTTTGCTTTTTATTGAATTTTTCAATGTGTGCATCCCTCCTGTTCTTTTGATAGTCAATTGGTAGATACTAACTTGATCACATAATTTCATTCCTCTCAAGCAACAAATTCTAATACTTATGATAGAATTTAATGATGATATTAGATTATTTGTAAATTTCTGGTATTAATTTGGTCGATAGTTATTCTATATTAAAATGTTCATTTGGCCATTTTATATTTCTCTAAAACCAGTATTTTATTCTGATATATGTGTCCTTTTTTTCAGAATTTCTTCATGATAGGGACTAACAATGACCAGAGTTCGTATAAAATTTTGACAATCGATCGGCTTAAGCCGTCAGAGCTTGACATACGCGAGGATCCAAATACATACAATGAGGTTGAATATAATGAGTTAATAGAGAAAATCAAAGAAGAAAGTGATCCAAATGGGGGATTCAATTTTGTCACTGATTTCTATGGCATCATCGGTAGGTCAATCTTTTACCTCAGTTACTAACTTTAAGTGGTCAATATATCATTACTATTATGACAAACGATGTGCTTTTTCAGGTTTTATCAAGTTCTTGGGGCCATACTACATGTTGCTAATAACCGAGAGGGATCAAATCGGTGATATATTTGGGCATGTAGTATATAAACCCACTAAGACCAAGAAGTTTGTTGTCCCATTCACTTCCTATAACTTCTCTGATACTAAAAACGAAGAGTGAGTCATTATTTCATCTTTCAAAAGATCATTGTATTGAACAATACCTAGAATGGGTACACCAAAAAATTGAAAATGCATGCATTTATATATTTCACGTGTGAAAAATTCAACCACTACTACTTGACTAATGGATGTTAACCAAGGACTGTAATCTGCTAGCCAAGATTTTGTACCTACGACTGTAAACACATGTAGCTCTCTAAAAAATTTCTATAAAATTTGATAAAAACTTTCATGTTTCCAGCCGCTACATGAGACTGTTTAGCATGATTGATGTTACAAAAGATTTTTACTTCTCATACACATACAATGTGATGAGGAGTCTCCAGAAGAACCTGCTCGGAACACTTTCGGATGAAAATGTGTACGATTCAATGTTCGTCTGGAATGATTACTTGACGCAACACCTTCGTGGACGCGCCAAGAGTGGCATTTGGACTGTGCCCCTTGTTTATGGCTTCTTCAAGCAGGTGCTGTTATTTTATTTTCGTAAACCTGTTTTTGCAATGTCAGACGTGATTGTGTAGTGATTACGTTGTTAATTATGTACCAGGAAAAGTATTCTGCATGTGGGAATAATTTTGTCTTGGCGCTTATAGGAAGGCGCTCACGATATTTTGCAGGAACACGGTAATTTAGTAGTTTTTTTTATATTTACATTTTATTTAGCAAAGCTAATTTATAAACTGCAGCTGGTGTGCCTATCTAACCTGTTCTCAGTTCAATGTCAGTGAATTCTGGTTAGAAGACCCTTGCCAGTAGCCACCTGCCAAATATCTTAATTAAAGATCGCAATGTTGAGTCTGTAAGAAAGATTCAAGTCCTTTATGCCCATGAAGTCCTATACTAAAATAAAGGAAAGGAACTGAAAAACCAAAAAAAAAAAAAAAGAAGAAGAACATCAAGACTAAACCCAATTAGTGTTTTAGTTTGATGAGTGCTGTACCAGTATGTTCTGGTTCAGTACCTTTATAATACATGTTAATCCTCTTGGTCAAGAGATTGGACTGACCCAAACCAGCATGGAGCCAGACTTTCAGCTATGGGGCTTAAACACGTAATACGGGGGTCAATCATATAAAATGTTTATGTTGAGTATGGGGGTCAATTTTACAGTACCGATAACATTTTACTCTAAACTATATAGAAAATCATGTATAGGCACAGAAATTATGAAAATAAATGGGGTTCAATTGACCATTATTCACTTGGAGTGGATCCGTCCCTGGACCCAGACCTACTTTTGCCATTGATAACAGTTGTTTTAGTGGTATTGTAGCTTGTTAATGTATATTAAGTTAAACAATTTTTGAAACAGATACTTAAGGAGAGGTGTAAACATGACGGGGAGAGTTGCAAATGATGTAGAGACCGAACAGATTGTGGCGGAGGACGTACCAAATCCTACTCGTATAAGTTCCATCTTACAACACAGGGGCTCTATTCCTCTCTTCTGGTCCCAGGAGACCAACCTATTCAACCCCAAACCTGACATAATATGTAAGTTAAAATATAAAAATTGTATTAGGTAGATTTCGACCAATAATTGCAGTACTGCATTTAGTTGTGATACCCGCACAATATACACAGATAGGCGTACAATATGTATTAGGCACGTCACCTGGTGTATCACATATTATAACATTGTTTTCTAAGCCAATACAGTCAATACGGTCTGATACATATATCGGTGCATACAGGGCCACATGGAGTGGCCCCACACAGGCTCCACCTAGTGAAGTGGGAAGTATCACCTGAAACATTTGAAAAGCATCTTAAATTTGTGGTTGCTCCTTGAAGCTTTCGTATTTAATCACTCCTTATCCACCTATGAATTTATGAATTTCTGTGTGTGTGTGATAAAAATTATGTAGTTTTTTTGCTCAACATTATCCTATGCTTCTGAAAATGGAAAGGCCATCTTTAAATATTCATTTTAAGACATGATTTCTAAGTTCTTGTGCATATAAATTAATAAAAGAAAATTTATAAAAAAACCCACCATATTCTAGGATTCTGCCATATTTTGTGTCGCCCTATTATGATCATATCAGATGCAATACTTGAATCTGTACGGGACTAAGTTGACTAAGTAATTTCTTTTGTTTCAGTGGGAAAGAACATGGGTTATGAAGCTACCTTGCTCCATTTTAAACACCTCGAGAAACGGTACGGAACTCCAATAATTATCCTGAACCTTATTAAGGTGAGAGTCTTCATTGTGACTCATAGTTACTTACATAAGTGTGGTTACTCGATACTACCTATTATACAATTTCCCACTCACACATTGTCTGTGCCAGCAGAAAAAAGAGAAGAGGCCTCGGGAGTCGTTGCTTCGTAGGGAATTTGTGAAAGCAATAGAAAATATAAACAATCAATTACCGCCCAAAAACCAACTTCAATACCTTCATTGGGATGTTCACATGAAACCTCGCAGGTACATACCTCTCATTCCTATATTACTTTTGTTGTTACTGGCAATATTACCAGGGTTGACTTGATAGGTGGGGACTGAACCGTAAAATGCATAATATGTGAAAGGTGTGTGGTCACTGCAATTTGAACAGTTCTTAACAATCACTAATGGGAATTCTAACCACTAGGATACAATCACATATTTAGCATTTCATGAGGGGGGCTAAACTATATAAAAACTAAAAAAAAATGAAAATTAAATTAAATTTCAATATACATGATTAAAAATTTTGCAATTGTGGAAACTAATGTTTATTCAAAACACATTTCTCTTTATGATTTGAAACTGATATTTATCTCCTTTCCCTGATTAGCTCCCCGGCTGTGGAGGTGCTTGTTCGGTTAGCTAGAATAGCAGAGGACGCATTAAAAAGGACAGGCTATTTTTACTCGCGAGTACCATCTGCCAATGGACCTGATCCTCTTCCCTGTTGGTCTGCTTATATGTAATCTCTCTCTCTTCGTGTCTGTGATTTCAGTGTTAGATAAGAATGGAAGTTGTGTGTGTCAATCAAGTGTCAACTCTCAACTCTTGTCAAATCTGTACATGTTTCTCAAAAAAGATTAAGATAAATAAATAAATGGAATGATAAGGTAAATAAATTATAAAAATTAAATAAAAAATCTCAGCACCTTAATTACAATTTGGAAAATTGACAATCATTGGTTAAAACCAGGACAGCCACCTTTGATTTTGATGTTAAAACCAGTTAAATTGAGGCTTTAATCCCCTCTGATGCAGAAAGAAGCACATTAGTGATGAAAACAACAACAGTGACCACACAAATGGCGACAACACTGATGACACAGAGACACTTGGTGAGGGATCCCAGTGCACATCAAGCAGCTCTGACACCTCTGCCGTTGGGGCAACAGAGGAAATTGAAATCCTCAACCCGGAATCTCCGATGTTCCAAAAGGGGATCCTGCGCACGAACTGCATTGACTGCCTTGACCGCACAAACGTCGCTCAATATGCATTTGGGCTGGTTGCACTCTGGCACCAGCTGCATGCTCTTGGTCTTGTTAATGATAGATACATTGATTTGGACTACCCTGTCGCTCGTGATTTAATGAGATTGTATGAAATCATGGGCGACACCCTGGCCCGCCAATACGGCGGCTCTGATGCACACAATAAGGTAAATACATATAAAATGGGAAGAAGGGGGAGGGAAAGCGGGTTTATTTGGCAGTTGCGATATTAAGTAAATCAGTTAGATTGATCTGAGAAATCAACATTTTAACTGAATAAAGAAAACTTTAATTGGAGGTACTGAATAGAGAAAACTTAGGCTGCTTTTTGTTGGTTAGGCGGGTCCAATCGGTCACGATATGAAATGCGTACCCTGGACCTTACACCGGAGGAAAAAAAAAGTAACTTTTTTGAAAGATTAGATATTTTTACGACCTTTTGTTCTCATTACAGATGACATGCTGAAATGCTTAAAAAAATAATCCAGGTGGCGTAAGGCCGTAACCTGCTGGCTCAAATCTGACCTGAATAGCCTGTGGAAATCCGCACTTGGAATTGACCTGCTGAGTGCCTGGTTGGTGGGTCCAGATCCCCTAAAGTAACTCATTTTCTTAGTTTAGATCCGGACTGTCCGATCAAAATTTGGGCCAATCCAGTCCGAGGTGGAATGCATGAAGCCCCTTTAATATTTGTGCCAGAGCAGATCGGATGGTCCGGATCCAAACTCAAAATTTGAGTTACCTTAGGGGATCCGAATTCCTGATCTGTTTGGTTGGGTAGAACTTCACTGTACCAGTTATTGCTAGATATATATATATATATATATTTTTTTTTTGTGTGTGTGTGTGTCAATATTTAAGTTATTTAACATGACCCATTTTTCATGTTAAGTAGATATTCTCGGAGCGGAGAGGACACACCAAGTTTTTGATTCGTACACACGAGTTTTTCAGGACGATTCAAAGACATTACAGCAATGCATTGATGGATGCTAATAAGCAGGCTGCAATAAATTTGTATGTTTTCCTTGAAGCATGAATTGTCTCAAGTACTTGCAGTTTGCAAAACATATCTTAAATCTGCATAGTGACCATGATAACATTTGCTTCATATTTTTCAAATTCAAGCACATTCAGGAAAGATAAATTTGGTTGAAATTGTATATAGAGTTGGGTTAAAATGCCACATTGTTCCGTGCCGCAATCACGCCTCACACCCTTATCTCCGTTTTCAAAGTCCAAAAAATCAATCCGACATGATATCCATATTAAAATGTGCTCGGGGACAAAATTGTATTTTTTTTGGAACTTTTTTACTATTTTTTTAGATAAGGTACAAAATCACTGTTTTAAAGGATTTAAAAGATTCTGAATCTTCTAAAAAGCAGTGATCTTGTACCTATCTAAAATATTAGTAAAGCATTCTAAAAAATATATAATTTGGTCTCCAGGCACATAATAATATATAATATGTAGATCATGTTGAGCAGTTCAGATCGACTGTTTGGACTTTGAAATGGAGATCAGTTTGTGTGGCATGATTGGGACACAAAAACATTGGGGCATTCTAACCCTACTCTAGTATAAATTTATTCACTTATCATCACCTTTTGTTGTAGATTCTTGGGATACTTTGAACCACAGCCAGGCAAACCAGCAATTTGGGAAATCAGATTCAACAAACCCCCACCTGAAGATGATCAGGTTCTTAGTCGCACCGCAAGGTACCTTAAATTGCCTCCACTCTCTATCTAGAGTTATATGTTCTTATGCGCATATTTACCTAGAGGATGGTTCAGATGCCTCCAATTTTTGTGCCTTCATTTTAAGACTACAATAATTTAAAATTTAAAATTTAAATGTCAAAATAAAACCAATAGATATGATCTATATCATTTTCTCTATGCACACGTAAAAGATTATGACATTTTGAATTTGTTTTGATTAGTGTCAAGAGTTTGCAAAAATACACTGATGTGGATAAATTTTTGACGATAAATTTTCAATTTGCTAATTCATATAAAACCAAAATAAAAAAGTGGTAATTTTTTACGTGCATGTACATAAAATAAAATAATATGGATTACATCTAACAGTTTTATTTTGATATATTAATTTTAGAACTTTTTTTTATTAGAAAATAAAAAAGTGGAGGCACAAAAATTGAGGCACTTGAATCCTCATCTATCTATTTATCTGTTGTCTATCTATCATCATTGTTTATTTTTTCTTCCTCATTTCGATCTTCTTTTTTTTTTTTTTTTTTCTAGTACTTGTACAATCATGCCATATGATCTTAAAGAAAAAATTCTTATGTACTAATTACGGATTTAAAAATATTTTTCTGAGAATTATGCAATTCAACTAAACAGTTCATATATGAGAAGGGCCTTGTCGGATGGCAGCATTATAGTCAAGAACCATTCAAATTCGTGCCCTATGGGACAAGGTGGAGCCAGCAGCAGCAGCACGTGGTCTTGCGTGTAAGCATCCATTTTACATCTATACCCAGCCAATACTTGGTATTGTTGTGGCTTTGAACATTTGACCTCACCTTGCCCCAAACCATAATTACCAAGACTTCATTTTTTCTCAATTGTTTGAGTTGCCTTATGATTCCTTTTTTTTTTAAACTTCAAAAGGTGTACACCATCCGAGGCTCAGAAGCACTTTGTATCCGACAATGAGCTTGCAACAGAGAATGAAGAATACGAGGAGTCAAATTTTTTTGACACTTCTATCCTTTATGGACAATTGCCTCCCATGAGGTACGGTTCTTTGCCTTTTTATGCACTAATTTCAATATTTTCCTTTGCTCGGTTTCATGGATGTGAGTATTAGTAATATAATATTTCCTTCTTCTTTTTTTTATGATTGGAGTAGTTCTCCTATTATTTATTCGCCAACTGTGAACACGCCAACTCGATCGACTGGTGATGTAAATGATGTAGCGAGTATTGGAGAAGCTTCAATTAGTGAAAGTGGAGAAAGTGTGGAGGTGAGTTTTTTTCTTTTCGGGCTACATGTACATAAAAATGATTTAGATTTGTTATTGTAATCCCACTCAGTTTATAGAAAATTGGAAAACACAAGAATTATATTAGAAATCATTATTGGATTTGGCTTGTTTCAGAAATGCACAGTACTAAAATAATTTCTGGCTGTCTTTTGTTTTCAGGATGTTTACCGTGGGAAAAAACTGATTAAAGCACCGGGTTTCTCGGACCAATTTCGTTACTGGGTTGATCACGATGAGCTGCTGGGTTTCTACTAATATAAGAATTATTATTCCATTATTATACATGAATACTTCTTTTTTCATGCTTCATCTGACTCCGGCTTTAGGTTAAGCACGTATTTATGAGGAACTACTAGCAGTCAGAGTTTTCCGCGCTGTGATAAGAAAAGAGACCAGGCCAGGCAGACGGGACCCACGGTAAACTGTGAGATACGTATTTCCACAACCAGATACGTATTTTACTACTTTAGGAAAAGTACAATTCTGTTCATTATTTGTTGTATACATGTGTATGTTTACTTTGTAGCTAGTAGTACCAGTACATAGCACAATTCTTTTTTTCTCTCCCCTCCCTCAAAAGTTGTATAATTATTTGCTCATTGGAAGTGTCAAAAAAAATGTTGTAACAATTTCAGTGTGTAAATATTTTTTTTATTGACGGGATTGTGGTGGTTTTTATGGTTTCTGGCTTTGATTTATTTTGTTTTCATATTTCATTATTTGAAAATAATAAACGATCATGGTAATGACACATTGAGGTCCTATATATATTTTTTTTTCTTTTTTGAAATTGTTCTTTTTCTTATATTCAGCTCTTTTTGTATAAATTTGATTTCATTTTGATACAACGATATGATTCCCGTACGGACAGGAGCCTCTCAATTTTTTTCTCATATTGATGCAAGAAAAGATATGATGATATATACACATCTGTAATCATATAACCCTAGCTCTAAAGCAAGAGGCTTCAAAAATCTAGAAGCTCCTCGATTTGCCGAATCCGTATCCTCTCAGATATTGCAGAGGATTACCCCCACTTTACGGTTTCAGATTAAATATCAACCGATTTGGGATTCGGGTCATTATAGGGGGCTTTATTTGGGCTTTGAGATTCGTGCCAAGTTAAAAAGAACAGTCAAGATCTAGTAATTGTAAAAGATTCCCCTATCAAGTATTGGAGAGGATGTGAATTCCGATTTGTCCAGTGCTTCCTACTGTTAAATCAGTTGGTTAGACATGAACATCAACTAATAAAGGCGCAATAATTGCTTAAAATTATATTTATGCATGAGGACAAAAGATAAAAGGCAGAATATAAGAAATTGCTGTCACTTGTCTCCAAATAACTAGCCGAAAAGACGAGCATATAGAATGACCAAATCCTAGCCATTTTAACTGTAAAAGCTGTGCCTTGTGAGATAAAGGATTTTCGATGGACGTCAGATGAAAGACATCCGACTTCTAAGCCCGGCCCATTAACTATCGGTCCGTTTTCTTACAAAAATAATTCTGATCCCAATAGGGAGCCCGGCCCATTAACAGGAATTCTGATCGGGTTTTAAATTATCGCTGTGTTGATGTTACTGGGCCGTCAAATACGCGGCGGTGTTGCATGAAGTCTACATGGTAACATTTTGAGCTGAACTAAAAGGTAACAGGGCTCAAATGTCCTGTTGCTTTATGTCTTATTTCAATATTTTTATTTTTTATTTTTAAGGTTAAATAAAATATCTGAATCACTCAACATGATATTTACACTAAAATGTATTTAGAAACAAATTTTATATTTTTTGAAATTTTTTTACTATTTTTTAAAATAAATACAAAATTATTATTTTTAATAAAATTGTGAACCATCTAAAAACAATGATTTTGTACTTATTTTAAAAAATAGTAAAAAGTTTTTAAAAAATATAAAATTTAATCTCCAATTATATTTTACCATGAATATCATGTTGACCGGTTCGAATTATCTGTTTGAACTTTGAAATTAAAGATGAAAATGTTAAAGTACATTGTGGCATTTGAGTAATATTAGACGGAGAAATTTTGGCATGGATGAATCCAGTTATCCAGTCTCTTTCTCTCAATCGTAAGCACGGTGACGATTGAATCCATACAAAGTCTCTCTCAAATAATATTTTGACAAGAACCACCTGCACATAAAATATTTCTACCCTCCCGCGTGCGACTTCATGTTGCAAAGAAATTAACAGAGCAAGTAAGAGGTGATAGATTCCAGAGCACTGAGCAGTGATCTAATGCAAAACACAATAAAGGAGCCTGTCTCCAACCTGTCAGCGCAATATTACTACTTTAATACGCAAAGACCTTTATTTTTTTTCTTTGTTTGGTGGTTAGGTTTATGTGATATCAAAGTTTGGATAAGTGCTAGATCTAAACTGGGGCCCATCTGACATGGCATTTTAATATCATATCAGCAACACTGTACAGATAGGTTAGGTCTAGTCTTAACTTCTTTATCAAGGTTTACTTTTTCATTCATTCATTATTTCATTATTTGCTTTAAAAATATTTATATCACTTGTTGAGAAAGCAGGTACTGTGACCTCAGAAAGTCTACAACAGGTACCAATAGTATTCCAAATTGGATTGTCGTACTACTAGCAATTATTCCAATTGGTACGCATCCCTTTCGATTGTAACCAAATTGATCATTCATTCATAAATTTTAGTCCTTTAGTACCTAATTTTGGTACCTGATGCTGAGATGTTCTAACACTTCAAGTTAATTTGATTCATTGTTCTTTTCATAGAGTTAGCTAGGGTTGGCAATGAGCAGACTCGTTACGAGTTGGATCTAGTTTGAACTCGTTACGAGCTAGCTTGTCTGAATCACAAGCAAGCTAACTTTAAATCTCAGCCTGAAATCGTCATGAGCTTAGACCAAACTAACAAGCTGTGTTTGACTGGATCTTGTTTTTAGAAGAAAATAAGTTCTACGAACTTTTTGGATCGAGTTAAACTGAGCAGGACAGTATAAAATGTACATAAATTCATACATATTCATAAATTGATATCTAGCCGAGCAAACTAGATCTCAGCTTGAAATTGTTAATTCTAAACCGAACTAGTCGCGAGCTGGCTTGTTAACAACTCGATCTAGTAACAAACGAGTTGTTAGCAAATAAATCACGTGCAAGTCACGAGCTATGAGCTTTTTTGGCACCCACAGAGGGAGCTGATTATTACAGTGCTTGATGAGAAGATAATACACAATTAAGCGACCAATCATCATATGACTAATTAAATATAATTAATTAGTCGGATAAAGTATTTCTCAAATATTAAGCAAATATCTATTACGATTTCATTATACAAAGCAATATATATCATTAGTATTATTACTGCTACTGCTTCTATCAATTTTATTATTATTGTTTGGTTTATTGTTATTATTATATTTATTTATATTAAAATCTACCCTTATATTATTTTAACTAATATTTTACAATACAGCATTTGTCCTTCCAAATAGTACAAAAATAGCACTATTCTATCTACTATTTGAAAGGGTATTCATCTATTATTCTTCATTTATTATTCAAATAGTACTACTTATTTTATATGATATACAGCGTTACAGAGTGAGGCTGTGGTATCTTTTATTGACTGTTTGAAATCAAATTTTACATTTTTAAATTTTTTATTACTATCTTTTTATATAGGTAGAAAATCATTAGTTATCTAACAAAAATGTAAGAAAAATATAAAATATGATCAATGAGTACATTTTCATACCAAGATCGTGCGGATAGACTAAATAGATTGATAATGTGCATGATAAAATGGATAAAAATTGAATTCGATACGGTAGAAAATCAAGCGGAACACCAATTTGCACATGACTCCTAGGTCATTAGCAAAACTATGATGCGCACTTAGTAGTTTTTAATTTTACAAAAATCATTGATAAAATCAGAATTTTGAAATATTGAGGTGGTAACTAAAAAAATTTCAGAACTATTAACAGATCAATTCCATATTAGCATAAGAAAATACATTTAATTAATGTCTTAACTTGTACATATATGTAGATATTTATAACAATAACCCTCTATTTTAAGATTTTACTCTGTGTAACTAAAATTCTATACTATCATAATTAATCAGTTTAAGTATAGAAAATTGAAATCTTTATTATTTATACAATTTTCATTGTCCGTAATACATGGCGGTATCCGAATTATTTATACAATTTAAAAAAAAAATACTGATTGACAGATTCGGATGGATCTGTTAAAATTTAGAGTTTAATATATATTTTTAATCCCTATAAAAGTGTGAGAATTATTTCATGAGTAACCTACATAATAATATTTTATAGGACAGTTTACAATGATTCAAGATTCTTTCAAATTTTTTATCATGTTAATAGCAGCAAAGCATGCATGTCAGCGTCAATTTAGCATCTTTTTGTCAGATGTCGCTCTACTGCTCTAGTTGAAATAGTGGTTGTCTTCTCACTTTCTTTTTTCAACAGAGAGAGAGAGAGGTGGGTGGTACATGATGGCAACTTGGTACAATAATTGGCTAAGCAAGCTGCACGATGGAGGGTCTCAGCTTTATAATCTCTGTGTTTATTATTTATTATGTGCCTCTATTGTTCCCGCTTTTCTAACAAAACTTTGACCTTTTCTCACATTTTTCTTTTCTCTTTTACTTTAGTATGTATCACAGTATCACACTCGTTCTGTATTGAAAAAGCCATGCAATGTAGGGAATGGGGACCGGTCCCAAGGGAAGCGTATTCTCTGCCGAGTTTTTTCGTGCGGAGCTTTTAATCTGGTTCGTTCATTTCGGATCGAACGGAACAAATTAGATCTTGTCTGAATTGAAAAAAAAAATTCTCAAAATTTGCAGAGCTTTTAATTGATTCCGTCCAATCCGAAACGAACGGACTAGATTAAAAGCTTCACACAGCTCTACACGAAAAAACTCCGCAGAGGATATGTTTCCGGTCCCAAGGATATCGAATCAAATTTGCTCTGTTGTTCGATCCATGTCAAGATTTGTTCGTACTTGATTTGCACGAATTTTTAAAGTTATATGCACAGATCTTCAGTGGATCACACGGTTTCGACCGTAATTGTACAATGTTCTTCATATGAAATGTTCGCCTATGTTAGTTTGATTCCTGCAAAAACCAATTAAGTAAAGATTTGAGAACTAATTTTTCAATGTTGTTCCTATGAAATGTTATATGTTTGAAATCTAGATAATTTTTTCTATAAATATTAAAATAGTTGATTGACTTTGATCTCAAACTTAAATGAAAAAAAATAAGCAAACGGTCAAAAGCAGTCAAAATATTGATTTCAGACTAAAAAAATTCAGACTGTAATATGACAATATGATTATAGTGATAGAGGAGGGATTTACACTGTTTCTTTTTATGACACCGGATTACACTTTACATTTTCAAAATTTAAACAATTGATTAAAACTGTTCAACATGATGGATATATAAAAATGTGCTTGCATATCAAATTTAATATTTTTTTTGTATTTTTTTTACTATTTATTAAGATGGGTATAAAAATTCAATGATCTGAAAACAACAAATTTGTAAAATACTTAATAAATTAAAAAATTATAAAATTTGATTGCAAATGCATTTTAATATAACTATCATATTGAACAGTTTGAATTAACTAATTAAACGTTAAAATATTAAAAAATATAAAATATAAAAAAATGCTGGTAGATCCTCATAGTGATACCAGGTACCAATACTAAATATCGTCTCCATTCGTAATTAAATTGAATAAAATAGCATCCACGCTCCTTCCTTTAAAATAATAATTCAAGTCGTCAGGTTGTCAGACTTGCCTTCATTTAATGCAAGTGATCATCCACTGTTCGCTAAAATCTTTCGAATATACTCGGCATTAAAAAATAATCTACACTAGATTTACCTAGTTTAATACCAACATGGTAAAATAAAAAAATATAAAATACTCTGGTTTACACAAGCTGATAGTAATTAAATAACAAAAAAAAATAAAGTCGGGCTCTAACGTGTGGAAATTAATTTGAAATTCTGAAAAGAATATTCTCAACAAAGGAGCACACTTAGGACCTGTTCGGATGTCAAAGAATTATACGAGATGGGAATCCATTTTTGAAAAAGCGGGAACCCATGAGTGCGGGAATGCATAGGATTAATTATGGAAATGTGTTGAAATTGGTGTTCGGTTGTACCATAGAATTAATTGTGGGAAGTCTTATGTTATTTCTAAAATGTTTGATATTTTACAATTATTTTTGTTAATAACATTATTAGTAATGTAATTAAATAATATAGATTAAAAATTAACATAACACTACTTATTACTTATTATTTTATAAAATATAAATATTTTTATAATAAAATAAAATAAGAATATAAGAGGACGAGTACAAATAAATTATAAAATATTTATAAACAAATAAAAATTAAGATATTAATAATTTTTAAATTATATATATATAGAGAGAGGAGGGATCAAGTTACAACACTTCAAAGTTACAACAAAATTGCAACATCTATTTTTTTCATTTTCAAAGTCCAAATCGTTGATCCAAACCATTAGATATTCAATCTATATTAAAATGTGCTTGGAGACTGAATTTTACATTTTTTTGAATTTTTTTTGCTATTTATTAAGATGGGTACAAAATCGCTGTTTTTTAATGGTGCAGAATTTTAATAAAAGCAGCAATTTTGTACCCATCTTAATAAATAGCAAAAAAAATTCAAAAAATGTAAAATTTGGTCTCCAAGCACATTTTAATATAGATTGAATATCTAACGGTTTGGATCGACGATTTGGACTTTGAAAATGAAAAAATAGATGTTGTAACTTTGAAGTGTTGTAATTTGATCCCTCCTCATATATATATATATATATATATATATGAGGAGGGATCAAATTACAACACTTCAAAGTTACAACAAAGTTACAACATCTATTTTTTCATTTTCAAAGTCCAAATCGTCGATCCAAACCGTTAGATATTCAATCTATATTAAAATGTGCTTGGAGACCAAATTTTACATTTTTTGAAAATTTTATATAGAGAGAGAGAGAGAGAGAGAGAGAGAGAGTAAAGCTACGCTACTTCGCGAAGTAAATAAGTTGTTTTAATTTGCGCTCATATCTCTAGTTTCGAAATTTAAATAGCCAATCGAAACCGTTAGATATTTAATCTATATTAAAATGTGCTTGGAGACCAAATTTTACATTTTTTGGAATTTTTTTGCTATTTATTAAGATGGGTACAAAATTGCTGCTTTTATTAAAATTCTGCACCATTAAAAAACAGCGATTTTGTACCCATCTTAATAAATAGCAAAAAAAATTCAAAAAATATAAAATTCGGTCTCCAAGCACATTTTAATATAGATTAAACATCTAACGGCTTAGATCGGCTATTTGGACTTCAAAACTAGAGATATGAGCACGAATTAAAACAACCCGTTTAATTAGCGAAGTAGCGTAGCCTTACTCTCTCTCTCTCTATATATATATATATAGAGTAAGGCTACGCTACTTCGCGAATTAAACGGGTTGTTTTAATTCGTGCTCATATCTCTAGTTTTGAAGTCCAAATAGCCGATCTAAGCCGTTAAATGTTTAATCTATATTAAAATGTGCTTGGAGACCAAATTTTACATTTTTGGAATTTTTTTACTATTTATTAAGATGGTTTGAAAATTGTTGTTTTTTAATGGTACATAATTTTAATAAAAACAACGATTTTCAAACCATCTTAATAAATAGTAAAAAAAATCTAAAAAATGTAAAATTTGGTTTCCAAGCACATTTTAATATAGATTAAATATCTAACGGTTTGGATCGGCTATTTGGACTTTAAAACTAGAGATATGAGTGCGAATTAAAACATTCCGTTTAATTCGCGAAGTAGCATAGCCTTACTCTATATATATATATTACGTGCTACACTCTACGGACAAATCAAGAAGCATTAAAATTTGAATCTATTAGTTAAATCTAGTTTAATATTATTAATAATTATAATAAAATAACTTAATCACATTGTGATTAAGTAGCAGTTAAGCCAATTGGGGAAAAAAAATGAGCTTCAACTCAATTTGTTTTTTTCCATGAAAATGGTGTTCTTAGAAGGCAAAAGGCAAACCCATCAAAAATCCATATAGGAACCTATACTGTGCAATCCTGAGATGCCGAATACATATAGGAACATATACGGAAATTTTGCCTTTTCCCACCTAAACCCTCACTAACGAACATGCCCTTAGTGTTTGGTAAAAGCCCGTGGAGCTCAACCCGGACCGGTCCGTCCGTGCCCGTGCCACAGGTATGCACGGGTGCACAGGTACACGAGCATGGGTATTAAACAGGCCGGATCCGGTTTTTCAAAAAAAAACCCGTGCATACCCGGACTCTCGTACCCGTGAACCCGTGCGCCCGTGCCCGTGACCGTGTACCCGTACTCGTTCTTTTCAAATTTCATTTTTTTTTTTTAAATTCCCTACAAACCAATTCATTTTCACATAAAAAATAATATTTTAAACTAATTATATTAGACATACATAAATTATTTTATATAAAGTGATTAGAATATATAATTTAAATGACAATTTCATTTGCAATTTAATAGATATATGATAATTTCATATATTTTAATGAAATTACTTTCAAAATGTCATATTGAGAAGAATATTAATTTTTACCATCTCATAAATTAATTTGATATATATATTTTTTTATTTTTAAACACTAAAAGCAATAAAAAAAATTAATTGCATGAGTACATTGCTTTGTTTTTTTTTATTTATAATTTACACATGTTTCAGTGAAATTGGATTTATAATTAATTTATATTTAAATAAAAAAAGGAATTTTTTATTTATATTTGATTATAACAATAATTATTGAGTTCAAATACACAACCATGTCAAATGAATTTTAATTGGTATAAATTTGGATTTACAATTTATTGGTTTTCAAGAAAAAAAAACATAAAAAACAGAAAAAAGGAAAAAAAAGGACCGGACTGCCCAGCCCCCCTACTTGGACCGTCCTGCCCCTGAACCCGTCACGGGCACAGATATTAAACGAACAGGGCAAAATTTTTGAAAAAAAAAACCCATGATGCTCAACCTGTTGTACCCGTGTGCCCGTGACCGTGCCTACCCGTGCCTACCTGTGCCCGGATTTTGCCTGGACCGTTTACCAAACACGAAGCACACTCCGAAAAAAAAAAGTAATTCATGAATTTGCACGATCTCTGTTACATTTTTTATTTTTATTTTTAGTATTTCATCTCCATTCAATTCTTAACACCTGAAGAAATTTGCACCATCAGTCGTACGCTTCCCGTTAAATACAATTCAATTTGGAATTGGCAATGAATACATTTTTATTCAAGTTTGACCTTGGAATTGGCAATGAAAATCCAGATACTTTTTTATTCAAGTTTTACCATGGTACCTTTCGTCATGAGATTTTTATTCTGAAAATAATATTTCAATTTTTATAATTATTTATATTAACATTTATTTAATTTTTAGTTTTTTTTTTTAAATTATATAGTTTAACTACTCTTATAAATTATCACATGTATTCTCGTAACTTAGCAATTAGAATTAGAATTTATCATTGTGGAGATTTGAATTCAAACTCGGTTATGTATTTTAAATTTTAATTTCTCTTATCCAATTTTTTTAGTTCTATTCATGCAGCCATGCAAGGTATTACAATTTGTATTAGTTCTTCTATTACAATAAAAAATAGTTTTAGAAACTATAAGCATATTTTTATATTAATCATTTTGGATCAGCCATGACATTATAAAATATAGAGTTAAATATAGAATTGTTCTACAAGAGATCATTAAATATATGCGTATCGAAGTCAAACTTTTCTTTGTAATATGACTGGATTTATTTGTAATGTTTTCACGAATTATATTACACGTGAAAATATCTTTAATAAATTGCAAATAGTAACTATATAAAATTGTCATTATGTTAATAGAGGAGGAATCCACTTACATTCTTTTTTAATGACATCAAATTATACTCTATATTTTCAAAATTTTCAAAGTTCAAACTATTGATCAAAACCGTTCAACATGATGGATATATTAAAATATTCTTGCAAATCAAATTCTACATTTTTTGTTACTATTTATTAAGTATTTAAAAATATATATATATATTGAGTCCATTGAATTTTTATACCCATATTTATATAAATAGTAAAGAAATTAAAAAAATGTAAATTTTGATCTGCAAGTACATTTTAATATATATATATTGAACGGTTTAAATCTATTATTTAAAATTTGAAAATATAAGATATAATTTGATATCACCGGAAAAAAAAAATGTAAATAGATTCCTCCTCATATTAATATAACAATATGATATCCATTTGTGTTGGTTTCACACTCGTTATATGTTATTCGGAAATATTTTGATAAATATCTGAAGTCATGCTCATGAGTCGAATAAAATGGTAAAATACAGTACAATTCGGAAAGTACAAATATATTTGAAGTCCATGCTCATTTGTTATTTTATATTACAAATAATGAAAAAAGGTAAAATGTCTCGTTAGTTTTGTGTTTCAATAATGTTTCACATTTTTATATCTTTTTTTTTTTTAAACTTTCGCAGTGGTTACGAAGTGGTGAGGAGAAATCACTTATATCCGTTTTTTAATGTACAAATAGTTGAACTGCTTAGCACGATCTCCATATTAAAATATACTTGGAGATCAAATTTTATAAATTTTACAATTTGTTTACTATATTTTTAAGTAGGGAGAAGATCTCTGTTTTTGAATGGTCCATAATTTTTTGAAAAACAATGGTATTGTATCTATCTAAATATTTTTTTTTTCAAAATATATAAAATTTGATCTCCAAACACATTTTATTATGAATATTATATTGAGCGGTTCAAATTAAATGTTTAAACTCTGAAAACAAAATTCACGACGTGGGACATGATTGAAACCCAAAATCACGGACATTTTAACCACAGTACAAATAAAAATATTATTAGTTTTACAAAATTAATTAGAAAAGTTAGTAAATTCTATAAACATTGAGGAATAAATATCATGTTATCTGTACAGTTCTTGAAATTGTAAAAAAAAAAAAAAAAAAAGAGAAAGAGTTCTTGTCCACTGGCATTTGTTCACCATTTGTCCACAACCCCCTTATCCAATTTTTGTTTTAACTGTCGGTCTCCACCTTCCGACTTCGTCTTGCCATTTAAAAAAAAAGAACAACCTTCCGTAACCTTCCTTTTTTGAATTTCATATCCTAAATTTTGAAATCCTATCAGATTTGCTCCGACTAGTGCCTTTGCTTATTCGATCTGCCTCTTCTTATTTCATTGTCACCGACTAGTGCCTTTGCCATGACTTGGATTGTAAGTTTCTCAGCTGTCTGCACCTAGACTAGAGAAGGAGAATCTATAATTCGAGATCGAGAAATGGCGATTCCAGGACAGCTGGTATGGGAGATCGTGAGAAACAACAATTGTTTCTTGATTAAGCAGTTCGGGAGATGTAATTCTAAGGTTCAGTTCAGCAAGGAGCCGAACAACCTGTACAATATCCACTCCTACAAGTATTCTGGATTGGCAAACCCCAAGACGGTGACAATCAAACCAACAGGTTCCAAGGATGAGATGGCAATCGTGACTTGTTTGACCAAGAATAAGAAAGTCAACAAGGCAGCTCGTTCTGTATATAAGACAGTCATTAAGAAGAACTTAGTGAAGATGGCCAAGTCTGTGAAATGCCAAGATGGGGGCACCTACAGGCCTGATCTGACAAAGGCAGCATTGGCTCGTCTGAGTGTGGTGTACCGCAGCCTCCAGGTGTCAAAGTCTGGCATGAAGAAGAGGAATCATCAAGCTCACAAGGGAAAGTGAAGCAAAGAGTATTTTAGTTAAGTTTGAAAGACTGTTAAATCTGTCTATTTAGATTGTTGTCTGGTTTTGTTATTAGTTCTTCCTTTTACAGTATTGCCCTGTTAATTTTGTTAGTTTGTAATAATCTAGAAGTCAATAATACGATAAATTAATCATAAAGCTTTGTTCATGAATTGAATGTTTATTTATATATCATTTTGTTGCCTTGAGTATTATTGCATTTGTGGATCATTTCGAGTTCATGACTGAAATTGTGAAACTCCATAATATAGATAATATATACTCTTAAAAGATCACTGACCAAGGTAATTAGCAGGAACACTAATTACCGCTATAAGGTTAGTATGTGGATTAAAAGATGGTTAAGTTTTACAAACCACCTGACACGAGATGTCATTTTAATCACATAGATACATGTTCTAGGAACATGGTATTTGACAGACCCCGAATGAAACATTAAATAGAATTGTGTTCGTGTCATTAATGTTTTCATTCAGTGTCAAAGTTCTGCAGTATGAGGTATTTATCGTTCCCACTAAGAAATATATATGAGTAAGTGTTATCTAACGCTGTCCGTAAAAAGCAGCCATAACGGTAGCATTTCCATATGTATAGCTTAGGTGAGGAAGTGATAGTCTACCAAAAATACTACTTGTCCCTCGTATCTCTATACGAGCTATAGCATCACTGGGCCCCTTGGTAGAGTTAGATTATCTGCATGCAGTATAATTACAAGAGTAATTATATTTGATAATCTACTCAAGATCAAGAAAAGATACAGTTAACAAGGATGACACATATCTACCTTAAAACTGATCTGATAGCTATGAGACAGAAGAACTGACACAAGTAAATTGTTTACTGGATCGTGATATTGTACAGTACAGCATCATCTGTGTAATTGGATGGTCATGATGTGTTGCCAGATGCCACCCATGACTAACAGAAGTTAAAACAGTTTTAACTCTGTTTACCAACATAACACAGATCCTATTGGGTACA